>VBSM01002608.1:3508644-3633162 GCA_008086735.1 Cheirogaleus medius
GCCTCAGCCTCCCAGAGTGCTAGGATTATAGGCGTGAGCCACCGCGCCCGGCCCACACAATACATTTTAAATTTGGAGTTTTAACCAAAGCATGGAAGGAGTCTTATTTTGTGTGTTCGAAGTTAAGATGTCATTACTCCATCCACCATGTATATACTGCTTGCAAATTACCTTAACCCTTGGACTTCTGATTGTGTAGATTAAAAAAATCAGTCCGTTATTTTGATATGATGGTTGAAAGGTCTTTTATGCATTACCTAAGAATATAAATTAGCATTTAGAAAAAATCTAGCAGTCAAGAATTTTGTAAACTAAACATAGAATTAAGTATAGTGACAGTTTACAGCTTTTAAAAGTTTGAGACAATCCTTTAAAACCTAGTTAACAAAAATATTTTAAGAAAAATACTGACATCCAATATCCTAAATGAATTTGGATATGTAAGTTGGTCCCTAATTATTACCTAAATGTAGGGTCAGTATATCAGCTTTAACAATCCCTTTACATAAAAGCAAACCTTAAACTATTTATAACCAAAGGGTAAACATGAAGATGACTAAATTTCAGTAGTTCCCTTCAATAAATTTTCTCAAACTGGCTTGTGTTTTTTGCTTTCTACTGTTATTTTTTTGTTTTGTTTAGACTTTTTTCCTCCCTTCCCCTGAGAGAAGTGTAGATTGGTGGGAGAGCTGGAAATTCTCTGGGTTACAGGATAAACCCCGCTTGGCTGCATGTGACTGCCTGATTTAGCAGCTGGTAATACTGTGAAGCAATGCTCAGCACTTGCTCTTATAGTCTTTTATGTAATATAATATATATTTTTAAAATTGTTTGTAATTTTTTTAGCACTTTTGGGGCTGCTGGTGGTCTCTTTTTCAGGCTAAATAGACCAACTGCTGCTGCTAAAAGAGTTTATTCGGCCACCCACACTCGGAAGCACAACCTCCTCCTCCCCGTGTTTCCCTGAAGTAGCAGTCAGCAAGGCCTGTGCAGTAATAGCTGTGAGCAGCCTTCAGGCTCGGAAAAATGTCACAGCTTGATCCCTAGAGCCTCCAGTGCCCCCATTCAATCAGTGCTCAACTGCATGACGCACCCTGAAACTTAAAATGAAAGCCCTGGATTCATGGCCAAAACTACAAATTCCATACTGGCTCTTCCTGTGGGAGTTATTGAAGTTCTTGGTTAGCTCACGGACAGTTACCTACACTCTCCTTCTGGCCCAGATAGCAAGGAAAAAAAGGCACAACTGTAACATTTTCTGCACAAAGGCCTTGACTGGGATGTAGAAAGACTTCAAAACAGCAGGCGTATACATTTAAAAACATTTTGACAGATAAAGTCAAGTGATAAAACACAGTGAACTTATAAATACCTCTCCTATGGGAGGCACACAAACGAGGGGACAGCCCAGAACAGGAGTATGCTAAATAACCACATTTATTTTATTTTCCTCTGAAACCCCAGAATTTAAGTGTGTGTGTGTGTGTATGTGTGTGTGTATTTGTGTGTTCAGTAATGGTAAGGCGTGATAATTTTCAGGACCAGATAAATAAAGAAGAATGGGGAAAGTAATGATAGATTAAAATTTTGTTATAAATATTTCCATCCCACACCAAGGCAAAAGACATATGGCTGCCCCTGGAGGATCGCATACAAAATGTCAGGTGGTCTGTGTGCATCTACACTAGAGAGGCCTGGTGCAAAACGGACCAAGAGCTTTTGGCCATAGAGAAAGATAGGGTAAGAAACACTTGTAGAAATTTACATCGATATCACTATCACTAATCATTAATATTAGCAGCATTTTTGATTACTAGACACCCTTAATATTCCTGGCATCCCAGGAACCTCTCATATTCTGAATTATTTGCCCAATAAAGTCTCATTTTCTAAACTTCCAAACTTTGCTGTTATTTCAGTAGAACTAAAAGTTCAGAAAGGAGTAAACTATTTCTATTACTTTCTGCTATATTTTTAAATTATCTATTTTTCCCATAGCACAGAGAAAATTTAATACAAGTGACATATAAGTAGAGATATATATTTTGGCATACATGTCAAATCTTGGCCCACAACTATTTTAGTTGATGATTAAATTTATCTTAATAGAACTTCAAAGGCCAATACCTGCTCTCTATTCAATAAATTATAAGACTCAATTATGCAAGCACCCTCCGCAGATCTTATTTTTAAAATCAGATTCACACCTGTTTTTACACATGAAACCTTTCCCAATAATTTGAATCCATGTTAACTGAGTCTATTTTTACCTTTCTAAAATTTTTAATTTACCATATCTTTGTAAAATATGATTTATTTCTTGATTAGGGAGATTAACAGAAGTTCAGTGACTCTGAAGATCCATCTTCGTTGCTGAGGACACTAGCATGCTGAAAAGTCGAGAAAGATCCTCAAGCTAAATAATCTTTATTCAAATAATTGAGCAGTGATGGGCATGTACATGAATTCTTGTTGAACAAATAAATGAATTTTCTCAAAATTTCACTCAAATTGTATATTTTTAAAAGCAAATATTATGATTGATCATATTGATTTGCAGAAAAATCTAGTATTTTGTTAGGTAAAGAATAGCATAGAATTTAAGATGCTTATTTTAACTCCAATAACCTTATTCAGGAGGAGAAGAAAAGAATTGTCTCTTATTTTCATGTTCTAGAACTGACAAGATGGTGTATAGAGACATCAATAAACAAGCAAAAGAAGGCAATGCCCACATTTTTAATGAGGTTTTGTAGTATATGATTGATACAGCTTTTATTTTAACTATTCCTTCCATTTTTTCCCAATGTCACAAGGATTGTGTATTCAAAAACAATAAGGGGCAGCCACATGAGAATTGTGTAGTCCAGATGGTCTTCTTCCAAAAAATTTTTGTAATAAATCGTTAACTTTTCTCACAAAGTTTTAAGAAGAGAATGATATATTTAGGGTTCAGGATTGTGGAAGAGGATAAAAGTAATAAAATGACATCTCCATTGTATAACTGTTCACTATGAGAATCTGTTAAGTCTGCACATATCATCATCAATACAAATCTATTTACCAAATACTTGCTGTGAGTTAGACATTATCATATTAATACATGTATTATAACTATGAACTTAATGCCATGAGGTAGTTCTATTACCAACATCATCTCCATTTTATAGATGGTTAAACTGAGGCCCACAGAGCTAAATGACTTGCCCAATATCACTTAGCTGGGAAGTAGGAAAGCCAGGAGTCCAAAGCAGGCAGACTGCTCCAGAGTGGAAGTTCTCGACTACCCTTCTGCTTCCTCTACTTTGCAAATTTAAATAATAAATTGGAACTAACCAATGAGCACCCGGGAGATATAACTCAATGGAAACCAAACAGGGGGAAGGAGTGGGGGGGGGGAGAATGTGCAAAAACCTACCTAATAGGTACAATGAACACTATCTGGGTGATGGGCACACTTATAATTATGTCTCAAGCATTACAAAAGCCATCCATATAACCAAAAACATTTGTACGCCCATAATACTTCCAAATAATAAAAAAGAAAAAAAACTGAAAAATTGCATGTTGCTGATCCTTTAAGGCTGAAGCAGCAGGTTTGCCACCTACTGTCCTCTTTGAACCCTTAGCAAAGTCTTGGTCCTTTGAGAGAGTTCAGCCAGTTTCATCAAAGACTGATTTCTTGCCCCGTGTTTGTGAAAGAAGAGAATTCAGACTCTAAATATAAGAAAAATCTAATGTTCATCTCTCACTTTCACAAAGTAAGCTGAATAAATACAAAGGGTTGATGGCTCATAATAATCTACCAAAAATGTCAATTTATCTTAGGAGGCAGCACGGTATAATGGACAAGCTCTTTGGAGTAAGATAGACCTGAGGTGGAATCCCTATCTGGCCACTTACTGTCTGTCTGGCCTTGGGCATGTTTTCAAACTTCTGTAGGCCAAAGTTTCCTCCTTTATAAAGTGAAGATACTAAAAGCATCATTCCCACCTGGGGATGGAGACGATAAAATGGTGCTGGTGGCCCGGCATGTGGCAAACCCTCCAGAAATCTTAGAGTTCTTCTTTTTAACTCCTGTTTCTTAGAGCAGTGGTGCTTAAGTCTGGCTGCTCAATGAAACCTCTGTGGAACTTCTAAACAGCAAATGGCTGGGCCCTAACCATGAATGTCAGGTAAGGGCTGATAACACTTGCTTTATCCAAAATGCCCAGTTTTCTCTGGAGTTGATGAGAGCTCACAGGATAGTGAATCTCCATTCAAGTTCTCTCTCCACCACTTCTCACCTTGGAGAAAAAGAGGCAGCTAACACTGCAGGATAAGATTTAAATATTCTTCAGATGATCACTGATCACAGCATTGCTGACTCCGACTCTGGCTGATCTTCAGGTCTATAGCTGGAGCAATGCTGGCTGAATTATAGGTGCCTGGAGGAATTAAGGTATTGTGCTGTACACATTGAGACTGTACTTTAGAGGTGTGGTCCCCAACCTTTGGGCCGCAGACTGGTAGTGGTCCATGGACTGTCAGGGAGCTGGCCGCAGAGCTCCCCTGCTCTCCCACCCCTCCACCCACTGTCTGTGGAAAACTTATATTATGTAATATTTTGAATCACTGCAGTTTCTGGTATACATTATTACTTTGAGATTCCATTCTAGGCATTATTTTATTTGGGGGCTCAAAAACCAGTACCCAAAAATGAAGGCCTTAAAAGCAAAAGTTTTTATCTGACCTTCTCTTGTCCTCCTGCCTCTCAGTCCCATTCTTCCCCGAGGCTGGCCAAAGAAACTAGAATCCCTCTTCTCCAAGGTGGGTCATAAAATCCAGAACCCCCTTACCTAAAAGCCAGCCATAAAATGTAAAATTATAAAAACTGGCCATAAAGAAATTATCTGACCTACCATGTGTGACTGTAGGTTATAAGACTCCTTTCCAGAGAGGGTCCTGTCCCTGCATCCAGAAGGAAGGCAGAAGGAATGCATGATCTGAGAAGCCAAGAAGAATCTAGACAGACAGGTTTTTACTGGGTTTTCTCACTCAGTCTATCAGCATTAAATCATACCCTTTTTGTCCAATCATATTTCTACATTGCTGTTCATCCTTTGTTGAACATAAGCATAAAAATGGACAATTTTTCCCTGTATCTTTGGGTCAGTCTTCATTCTGAAGGCACCTGTGTATTTATATTAAATAAATCGGTATGTCTTTTTCTCCTATTAACCTGTCTCATATCAGCGATTTTTCAGTGAAACTTTTGGGGGCCAAGGTGCTTGGTTCCTACATGCAAAGATATTAAGTAAAATTTGATTAAGTTTTATATATATGCACTCATTTACTACTATCTAGATCAAGATACAGAATATTGCCAGTACCCAGAAGGATCTCTTATGTCGTCTCCCAGCACATTCCAACCTCTATCACAACAGACTAGTTATACTGGTTTGAAACTCACACACATGGAGTTAGGTAGTCATCTGGTTTCTGAATTCTTTCACACAACATTATTCTGTAAGACTCATTGTCTTAGTCTATTTTTTATTGCTATAAAGGGTGGTCAATTCACACTTCCATATTTGCTATTAGCTTTACTGCTTTTTCATTCTGTACTGGCTCATTAAATTTATGGTTAATCCAAATTTGAAAGATACTTTCCATTTTACATATGAAGGAATCCTACTGGATGGAATGTTATTCTACTTTGAAATGTATTAATTTTGTGTATTAAATATAAACCTGTGTAAGAAAGTTTTTCATAGCCCATAAAATTGTACTAAAATGTATCTGTCAATTTTAAAAAGATTATCTTACATTTATCTATCCCACATTTTAATGAGGACTAAATGACATGAATTATGAGGAGTGAATAAATATGTGTATGCATGCGTGCATGGTTATTTATCTGTCATGATGGAAATATCTATTTAAATTCAGAAAATCCAAGTTTGGTTCCAGGTCTTACTAATAATGTGATCTCACCAAAGATAGTTAAATTCAGTAAGCTTTGCTTCTTATTTATAAAACAGAGGTTATAGTAACATTGCATACATTACTATAGACATGTATTAATTTTGCTAACTCAATATCTAGTCCCCCTGCTTCTGGGAATAGCCTCTTTTATTAGGTTGTTTTAAAAAATGGTCACAATGATTCACATCTCTGTACCCATCACCTTCACATGTGACACTGCAGGTACAAGTGTAGCCCTCAAGAGGACTTGTCTAAGTTCTCTTCACTCTTTTGGAACTCTAAAGGGCCTGATGCCACTTGAATTGTCAAAGCTAGCCTTTTGGAAAATGAGACAGCATGTGGAGCAGTGATATTCTCTCCCAACTAAACCATTTTAGACTATCTACCTGACTTGGCAGACACATTGAGTGAGCCCACTCAAGTGGGGAATAACCACCATGATGAACTAGTCCAAACTGCAGGCCCACAGATTCATGAGACAAAAAAATAGTTGGTCTTTTAAACCACAACATTTTGAGGTGGTTTGTTGCAGAACAAAGCCTATCTTTAAAAAAGAAAAAAACCTCTGAATTTTCTAATCCTTATCATTTGCTTTAATGAAGGGACCTATGCCTCACATTGCTCTGATGAGAATAACCTTTGGACATTTTACAGGAACTCTTGGCAGAAAGAAGCTCTTTTCATATGGAGATTGCTATGCTAACAGAATATCAGGTAAGAGAGTGATGGTCACCTGCCAACCATTAAGGAAACACCACTCTCATGATGAAGACTTCTTGGAAAAAGCAGAGATGAAAGGCAAATGGTGATAAATACTTGCTGGCAGTGTTTGAATGTGCAGACCCAATGATGTCTGAAAGTAATAGTGCTTATGAATCTTTGTTTCGTATGCCATTAATGTTAATTATAATTTAAGTGAGTTTCATTTGGCTTTTTGTTTTCAGAGCAGGAAAAAAATACAGTTATCCCTCATAAGTATGAGGGATTAGTTTCAGGCTCCCCTCATGCCAAAATTCAAAAATTCTTAAGCCCTAAGGTATAGTATTTTATAATATACACACATCCTGTGTACTTTAAATCATCTCTAGATTACTTATAATACCTAATACAATGTAAATGTTATGTAAATATTTGCATACTGTATTGTTTTTATTTGTATTTTTATTGTATTATTTTTTATCTTTATTACTTTTTAAAACATATTTTCAATCCACAATTGGTTGAACCCATGCAGACTGGGTGCAGAACCTGACAGTATATATGTATGTATGTGTGTGTGTGTGTGTATATATATATGTATATATATATGTATGTATAGAGAGAGCATAATGTTTATAAATTAGAGCAGAGGTTGGCAAAAATGTTCTATAAAAGGCCAAATAGGAAATATTTTAGGCTTTGTGGTCCAAAGGTCTATGTTGAAACTGTTCAACTCTATTGTTGTGGGAAAGCAGCCATAGACTATACATAAACAGATGAGCATGGCTGTGTTACAACAAAGCTTTATTTAGAAAAGGAGGCTGTGGGAGTGACATCAGTGAATGTCAGAGTAAGGACCTCCAAAGATTCTCTTCTCCATGACTGAAACAAAAAAGTGGCAAATTTTTCAGAAGCAACTTTTTTTAGAACTCTAGCTATTAATCAAAAGCTTATAGCAGGCCAGGAAATATATACAAAATTAAATGGCTAAATACCATAAGAACAATGAGCACTGTGGCATTTTCACTTAACCTATTCTCATTGTCCCCTTCAGTTCTGGGATATAGCTTTGAAATTAATAGCCTTCAAGCCCAGTAAAAAACATCAGCCTTGCAGCCACCAGAGGGAAGAGAATAAGATGGGAGTTTCTTCAAAACTTCATTCCCAGAGGATTGTCATTAACTGACCTGTCTAGAATGTATAATTTATTAGACTATTTATTTATTTATTTATTAATAATAAAGAATTTAATATTCCTTAGAATTAGATCTTGCCCAAAGAGAGATCCGGTGTTTGTCTAAACTTCTGGGAGATAATCAATATCATATACAGTTATCAAGGATGTCTTTGTTTAGACCAAGGGTTGGCCATACCAGATCTTAGAGTGATATGAGGCTGGCAATACCTGGCAGTCTTAGGGTATGGACTGGCCATGCCAGAGACACCAACCATGTAATTAAGAAGTTGGGAGAGTCGTTGGGTCACATGGTATCTGTCAACCTGGAGATTGAGTTCAGTCACATGGACAGTCACTCAATCAATCATGCATATGTAATAAAGGCCCCCCAAAATCTCTGAATACCAAATCTCTGGTGAGCTTCTCTGGTTGGCAATACTACATGTGTATTGTCACACATCTATTCCAGGAATATACATGTCTTGAGGACAACAGAAGCTTCATGCTTAGAACCTTCCCAGGTTCTGCTGTGTATATCTCTTTCTTTGGTTGATTTTAATTTGTATTATTTCTTTGTAATAAAGTGCAATCATGATTATAACAGCTTTTATTGAGTTCTGTGAAGACTTGTAGCAAATGATCAAATTTAGGGTGGATTGGGGAATTACCGTAACCTGCAGATTGTATCAGAAGTTCTGGGCAGACTTGACAGTTTGGAAGACTATGCCCTCAAATTTTCAGTTTCTCTAATTCTAGGTAGTTTGTACCAGGGGTGGAGTGGGTGTTTCCTAGAATGGCCCTGACTCACTGAAACATGTGTTTTAGAAAAAGAAAGAATAGGAGGGTAGGAGATAAAAAACCTTTGGATGGTCCTGGGGTCACCTATGGGATGAAACTGTAGCTGTTTTGTGATCAATTAACGAATGTAAAAGTTACCAATAGAATTTAGAAATGATGGATCAAACCCCTGAGGAGTTGGTTCACTGGATGCACAATGAAATGCAAAGAAATAAGAAATCAACTAATATATAATCTCTTTGTTATTGATATCTGTAATAGCTAAAATAAAACAAGGGAGAGTGTTGGGGGTTAGACACTGATACTGGGCCAAACTTGGATTCTGGTTGGTGCAAGCTACAGTTTCTTACCTCAAGTTTCTTACCAATGGGTAAAGTTCAAATCAAACAAAAAAGCATTAAGACAAATATGGATTCTGGGCCTAGCTTGGATCATGACCAGTCTAAACTATAGCATCCAGCCTAAGGGCCCCTACCAGTGGGGAAAGTTAATATGAAAGCACATGAGTGAGTAAAAATGATCATGGGTGGGAAAAAAGACATTCCTTGTCTTTTTTGATTTCTTGTCTGGATTCCTTGATATTGGAGCTCCATGTGCTATGGTTCAAAAAGAAAATAAAAATAAATATTAACTCAGACCTGGGAGATAACATCAATTATACTTGCATACACTTAATGTGAGATTCAAAGAGCATGAAAGACAGAAAAGGACTGGAAACTATTGGAAGAAATAATTGCTGAAATCTTTCTAAATCTGATGAAAAACATTAATCTATACATACAAGCATCTCAATTAATTCCAAGAGATCCACGTCTAGCTACATCATAATAAAATGGTTAAAAGCCAAACAAAAAGACAAATCTGAAATCTGCAAGAGAGAAGGGACACATAACTTACAAGGAATGCTCAGGAAGGATAACAGCTGATTTCTCTTTAGAAATCATGGAGGTCAGAAAGCAGTAGGATGACATAGTCAAAACAGTAGAAGATAAAAAAGTTGTCAACCAAGAATTCGATACCAACAAAAAATATTCTCCAAAAATAAAGCAAAAATAAGAATTGCAAGCTTAAAACAACAACAACAACAACAACAACAACAACAGCAACAAAAACTCTCAATAGAAAATTTCTTGGTAGCAAACCTGTCTTACTAAAATTCCAAAGGGAATCCTTCAAGCCTAAAGGAAAGACCATTAGATTATAACTTGAATCTACATGAAGAAATAAAGAGCACCAGTTAAGGTAACTACACAGGTAAACACAAAAAATAGTATAAATGTATTTCATTTTTGTAACTCTATTTTCCCTTCTGATTTAACAGATAACTTTATAAAGCAATAATCAAACACCTGTATTTATGAACACAAAATATATAAATATGTACCTTGTATGACAATCAGAATAAAGGATAAGGTGATAGAACAGTATAGGATCAAAGATTTTTTATATTTTTGAGTAAAACTGGTATTAATTTGGACCAGATTGTTATGAGTCAAAATGGTAATTGTAATCACCAAGGCAACCACTAAGAAATAACTGAAAAAAAAATAATAAAAAAGTTGATAAAGAAATTAAAAAGTACAAAAATCATCTATTTAACACAAAAGAAGGCAGCAATGGAGGAATAGAGGAACAAAAACGACACAAGACACTAAGACAACAGGAAAATAACAGAGGTAAACCTAATATTACCAGGAATTACATTAAATGAAAGTGGATTAAACAGTAAATTGAAGGTCAGCAATTGACAGAATATATTAATATTAAAAGACTTTATTAAACTATATGCTTTCTACAAGAGATAGAATTTGATTCAAAGGCACAAATAGACTGAAAGTAAAAGGATGGGAAACAATACAACATACAAACAGTTACCAACAGTAACTGAAAAGAAAGCTAGGGTGTCTATGCAAAATAATCTTTAAGATGAAAATTGTTGCTAGAGATGCAGGATATTTAGTGATAATAAATGGGTTATTCCATCAAAAATCTATAAAAATTATAAACATATATGCTCCTGAAAACAGGGCCATAAAATACATTAAGAAAGAACTTTCAATGGGCAATATACATAACTGTAATATTTGTACCCCCATAATATGCTGAAATTAAAAAATAAATAAATAAAGCCTCAAAAAGAAAAAAAAAGAAAGAAAGAACTTTCAAAACCAAGGGAGAAATAGAATATTCAACAAAAATAGTTGAAGACTTCAATATCCCACTTTCAGTAATGGATAGAGAAAGGCAGATTAATAGAAATAAATAGAAAACTGAAACAGTACTACCACCCAACTTCTATAGAACAATTTACCCAACAACAACAGAATAAGTATTCTTCTCAAGTACACATGAAACATTTATCAGGCCAGAACAATTTTTAGGTAATAAAACAAGCTTCAGTAATTTAAAAGGTTGGAATCATATAAAGTATGCTTTCTAATCGCCATAGGATTAAATTAAGTTATAAATAATAGGTAACAATTGGGAGATTCACAAATATGTGGAAATTAAAAGACTCACTTCTAAATAAGCAGTAAGTCAAAGAGAAATCATAGGAGAATTAAAAATACTTTGAGTTGAGTTCAACAATAACCTAACATATCAAAACTTATGGAATATATTTAAAAAAGGAAGAAGGGAAATTTATACCTATAAGTATATACATTTAGAAATGTAAAAAGACCTCACATCAATAAACTAACAGCTTACCCTAAAAAAATTAGAAAAAAATTTGGGTAAACTAAAGCCTGCATAAGCATAAGTAAGTACTTAATAAAGGTCACAGCAGAAACAAATAAAAAAGAGAAGAGAAAAACAATAAAGAAAATCAACAAAATCAAATGTTTGTTCTTTGAAACGATCAACAATATTGACAAACCTTTAGCTAGAATGACTAAGAATAAAAAAAGAGAGAAGGTTCAAATTACAAAAGAGCAAAAATGAAAAAAGGGAAATCACTATTGATATTATAGAATTAAAAAGTACTATAATGGAATACTATGAAAAACTATTTAACAAAAAATTAAATAAACCAGATGTAAAAGAAAAAATTTGACAAGATGTACACTATTAAAATTGACTTAAGAAGAAATAGAAAATCTCAATAGACCTATAACAAGTAAAGAGATCAAATTAGTAATCTTAAAACTTTCCACAGAGAAAAATCATAGGGCAACATAACTTCTTTTGTGAGTTCTACCAAACACTTAAAGAAGAATTAATACCAATCCAACACATATTCTTCCAAAAATAGGAGAGTAGGAAGCACTTCCCCATTCAATCTCTGAAGTCCTTATTATCATGAGACCAAATCCAGACAAAGGCATCCAATAAAATAAAACTACAGACCAATACTCTTATAAATATAAATGCAAATATCCTCAACAAAATGCTATCAAATTAACCCAGTAATATAGAAAAGGACTATGAAACATAACCAAGTAGAATTAAGCCCAGGAATGTTAAGATTGGTTCAACATATTAAAATCTATCAATGTAATATATCATGTACTATATCAATAGAATAAAGGACAAAACCACTTTATTTTCTCAATTGATGCAGAGGAAACATTTGAAAAATGTAACACCGTTTCATAATAAAACAATCAAGGAACCACGAATATAAGGGAAATTCCTTAATCTGATAAAAGCAACTACAAAAATCCCAGAACTAACATCATCATTAATGGTGAAAGAATTAAAGTTTTCCCCTTAAGATCAGGAAAAATACAAGGACATCAACTGTCACTATTTCTACTCAACATTGTACTAGAGGTTTTATAAAGGACAATTAGATGAAAAAAAACAATAAAATGAATCAAGATTTGAATGGAAGGAGTATAAAACTATCTCTATTTACAGTTGATATTATTTATGTACAGAAAATCCTAAGAAACCAAAAACAGACTAGTAGTGCTAATAAATAAGTTCAGCAAGATAGCAGGATTCAAAATTCATATAAAAAAACTTGATTTTATATCTATATACCAGTAATGAACAATCTGAAAGTTCAATTAAGAGAACAATTTCATTTGAAATGGTTTTAAAAATAATAAAATGCTTAAAAATAATTTAACAAATGAAGTGAAAACATATGCACTGAAAACTACAAAACATTGTTAAAAGAACTTAATGAAGACCTAATTATATGCTGAAATGTCCATACTACTCAAAGTGATTTACAGATTAAATGCAATCCCCATCAAAATACCAATGTCATACTTCACAGATTTAGAAAAAATAATTCTATGCTTTGTTTGGAACCAGAAAAGAGCCCAAATACCCAAAGCAATCTTAAGCAAAAAGAACAAATCTGAAGATATCACATTACCAGACTTCAAGCTATGCTACAAGGCCATAGTAACAAAAACAGCATGGCATTAGCACAAAAATAGAGACATAGACCAATGGAAAAGAACAGAGAACGTACCCAGACATAAAACCACCCACATACAGCCAACTGATCTTTGAAAAAGTATACAACAATATATACTGGAAAAAAGAAGCCCTGTTCAATAAATGGTGCTAGGAAAATTGGATAGCCACATGCAGAAAAATAAAACAGGATCCATATCTCTCACTACTCACAAAACTAATTCAAGATGGATAAAAGATTTAAATGTAAGGCATGAAACCATAAGAATTCTAGAAGAAAATGTAGAAAAACTTTTCTAGATATTGGCCTAGGCAAAGAATTTAAGACTAAAACCACAACGGGCATTACAACAACAAAAATAAATAAATGGGACTTGATTAAGTTTAAAAGTTTCAGCACTGCTAAAATAAGCAACAAAGCAAATAGACAACCTACAGAATGGGAGAAAATATTTGCAAGCTATATGTCCGATAAAGGGCTAATAACAAGAATCTATAAAGAGCTCATGCGAATCAGCAAGAAAAAAAAACATACCCATTAACAAGTGGACAAAAGACATGAATAGAATCTTTTTAAAAAAAGATAAACAAATGGTCAATAAATATATGAAAAAATGTTCAACATCACTAATCATCAGGGAAATGCAAATCAAAACCACAATGAGATATCACCTTACCCCAGTTAGAATGGCTTTCATTAAAAAGTCAAAAAACAATAGATGCTGGTATGGATGCATAGAGAAAAGAATTATATATTGTTGGTGGGACTGCAAATTAGTACAACCTCTACGGAAAACAGTATGGAGATTCCCCAAGGAACTAAAAGTAGACCTACCATTTGACTCAGCAGTCTCACTACTGGGTATTTACCCCAAGGAAAAGAAGTCATTTTATCAAAAATACACCTGTACTCAAATGTTTTTTGTAGCACAATTCACAATTGCAAAGATGTGTATCAACTCAAGTACCCATTGGTTCATGAGTGGATTAACAAAATGTGGTGTGTATATACATATATATGTATATATATATACACACACACCATGGAATACTACTCAGGCATACTAAAGGATGAATTAATGCCTTTTGCAACAATTTTGATGAAACTGGAGACCATTATCCTAAGTGAAGTATCTAAAGAATGGAAAAACAAATACCACAGGCACTTGCTATTAAATTGGAACTAACCAATGAGCACACTTGTGCACAGAGGGAAGTAAAATTCAGTGGAAATCAAGCAGGGAAAAGGAGGGGAGGAAGGGATGGGTGAAAATCTACCCAACAGGTACAATGAAAACTATCTGGGTGATGAGCACACCTATAGCCCTGAATCAAGCATTACACAAGCAATCTATATAACCAAAAACATTTGTGCCGCTTTAATATTTTGAAATTAAAAAAGATCTAAGTAAATGAAAATGTATCTCCTATTCAAGGATTGGTAGACCTTATTATTTAGGGAGCAATACTCAAATTGATGTATATGTACAATATGATCCCTATCAAAATCCTAGCTGTACTTCCACAGAAATTGACAAACATCCTAAAATTAATATCGAAATGCAAGGGACCCAGAATAGCCAAAATAATCTTAAAAAAGAGAAACAAAGTTGGAATTCAAAATTCTCAATTTCAAAACAGACGACAAAAGCTTTACTAATGAAAAATGTATATTGTTGGCATAAAGATGGGCATAAATTAATGGAATTGAATTGGAACTCCAGAGATAAACCCTCACATTTAGGGCCAATAAATTTTTGACAAGGGTGCCAAAACAATTTAATATTGAGAGAATAATCCTTTCAACAAATAGTGCTGGGACAACAAAATATTCAAAAGCAAAAGGACCTCTACCTCACACCACATACAAAATTAATTCAAAACTGATGAAATCTGAAGGTAATAACTAAAACTATACAACTCTTAGAAGAAAACAAGGGTGTTAATCTTCATAACCTTGGATATAGGCAATGATTTTTAAAATATAACACCTAAAGCCAAAGTAACCACAGGAATAAAAAAACACAGACAAATTAAATTTCATCAAAATTAAACACGTCTGTGTTCCCAAGAACACCTTCAAGAAAGTGAAAAGACAACCCAAAGAATGGAAGAAAATATTTGAAAATCATGTATTTGATAAGGGACTAGTATCCAGTATACATAAAATGTTCTTACAACTCAAGAGTAAAAAGACTCATCTGCTTTCAGATCCATCTAGCCTTTATTCCCTTTATTTTACAATACAAATACTTACATAGCAATAACGTAATAATAATTTAAAACTATGTATTTGAGGTAAATCTCTAAGGGAAGAATTTTCCATGATTGAAGATCCCAAATGGCAAATGAGATAAAAACTTACGTAAATAGACATGACCCATGAGTAGCAATAAATATACATATTATGGTAAAAGATTCCAGTGCTTTAAGACACATGCTAAGCAGTTGCTTTTTTGTTTTCCTTCCGCATTAAATGAACTGTAGTATGTGGCTTCTTCAGTATCAAAATCTATATGTTGAAGTTTCTATACTTATCTTCAGTTATCTTGGCAAGAATTCTTTCCATTAGAAAATTTTACCAGCAAAGCACAATAATATGATACTTGCATAAATTCATTTGGGCATTAATAGCAATATTTTAGCTTATCTGCTGACCTTTTATAGAACTCTACAAAGAAATGAATTTAAATAGTTTTTCTGTTTCTCCTTGTTGGAAATATATTTTATGTCTTTCTCTGGGATTTTTTTTTTCTTTTCTAAATTTCTTTGTGAGTTTTTCTTACAATGTTTAATTTTAACACTCTGTTAATTCATTACATTTTGCTTTTAATTTAGAGGATCTCAAAGAACCCATTTCTGATATGTTTCATTTCTTTTTCTCACAATTCTTAAGTCAGAGCAAATACAAATTCAAAATGCTGATGAAGAAATAAACAACACTTTACAAAGACTGATTAATAACTAGCAAACTGGTAGAAAAAAGAGGGATTTCCCTAACTTGTGGAACTTTCTGTCTACTATAGCACGCTACCCAATGTACACGATGATGTCTGTTGTCATTAGGATTTGCAGAGTAAATATGTCTTTTAGTGACCATAACACAGAACATCCTTTGTAGCAATGATGTGATGTTATATTTAGGTTATTACAGGGCTTCTGGGATCTAATTTTATTTGCTCCTTGAATGGTCTTAGTCTAATTTTTTTCACATGTCATTAAGATTAGACATTCATGAATTATAATTTACTATATTAGTATTCTGAAGATGAAATGGGTTATTTGATTATTTCCTTCAATACTGTGGGCTGTGAGACATGGGGTAAGTGAAAACTTTAATTCAAATTTACAGATACAAACAGTAGTTATCCTAGTGTTGAAGGCAAGGTCATCTGCTTTCTGGCTCCATTTCTGTCTCACCTTTTCCACTTTTATGCCTTTCCTCCACTTTGCCAATTTTTTATGAAAACTTTTCTTACCTAGACTAAGTGATTATGAACATGGACAAGAATTCTAGTCTTAGGGAACACATACACCCTTGAGGATTCCATACCATTTCTACCTTGTGCTCTCCACCATGTGATTTAGCATTTACATATTGATAAATGGTAACAGGGCTTATCCAACACTGCCACAAAATAGCAGGGAACTTTGACACAGGGGCCTTTTTGTCCAAAGAGTGACAGTGCTGGAAACCTAGACTTGAATTTTGGTCTGGATAAAATAGCTACAATTCTCTTGTGCATCATCTTCCATACCCTGAGATCTCTAGAATGTAAGTTTCTTGAGGGCAAGCATATTTTACCTGTTTCTTGTTTAAAATTTTGTGTATCATATTATTTTTAATAGCTAACAGAAGGCTGGCATCAAACAGATGCTCATTAAATAAAGTTTGACTGAATGATTGATACCTCTCAGGGAATAACTGGACTGGATGATGACCAAAATCTATAAATTCTAAATTTTCTAAGGTTTTATACTTGTATTTTATAATTAAAGGGAGGATATATAGTCATTCATAAATCTTTCAATATTATACAACTAAAATATAAAGTAATTATGAAATGGATCATTATTATTTGATTTACACATCCCTTGGGTCAATTAATCCTGCCCCTCCCTCTAATAGCAAGCCCTATTATGCTATTAGCCTAAATCATTCCTATTTACAATTTTTTCCATCAGCTGTATTTTGAAAAGGCTCTATGCTTTTTGAAGATATGACTGTAGCACAGTGTCATTTTAGGTAAAATTTAATATTTTAATTTTTTATCTTGTTTTTCCATTTCTCTTGGAAGCTGTCAAAGTAAACTGCATTGGGCTTGTTTTATTGAAGAAACTCAAAGTCTGTGGCTTAGTTATAGGAAAACGAAGCAAACTGATGCAAATGGAAATTGACTTCTTTGCCTCCCAAAACAGAGGAAGTCTAATTTGTGAGGTGCCTGCTGAATGTGAAAATTTTTCCCACACTGCTCTACGTCATTCCTGTAGAAACTTTAAGATTCTTTAAAAGTATCTACAAAATTAGGTGAAGGGTAAAATTATGAATTTCCCACTTGGAAGAAAGTGGCTTAAATTCTATCCAATTATTTGCCATGACAACCAGCTAAACACAAAAGGGCTAGAATGGATGTAGAGTACTGCCTCTATAATCATCACTGTATGTCCTTCAAATCATGGATATACAGCACCACTATCCTGGGCTACTTCAGGGCCATAAGCCTACACGGTAATTACATGCTTTGGAACACTCCACTTAAGTGCATCAATAATATAGTGAGCGAACATGTTCTTTAATTCTGCACCTGTAAATGGAGGGAAAAATAAAGAAAATATCTCTATCAAAAAATAAAAAGGAAGAAAAATAAATTAGACAGCCAAATTATTTTAAGCTGCTTTGTGAGGTCTCCCTTTAAAACTCAGATGGTTAATAATTCAAGATTTTCCACAAATATAATCAAATGACAAAACATCTCTACTTAAATGATGGCAAAGGTTAGAACATAAAAAAAGATGAAAACCAAACACAAACACAAAAATATTCAATCAGGCATAATATTTTATCTTTAATATACTCATTTCAACTATGCATTATACAATTCCAGGGCTACTTTTCTTTCCATTGCCATTTCTCTATATAACTGCTATTAATGAGATTTAGAAGATAACACCTACTGATCCAGGACTTCAGACACAAGAGAAGAGTTAACACATCATGGTATTACAAAACTGTATTACTCTGCATGGTATTTGTAACACATTTTAGAATAAGGTGTGTGTGTATGTGTGTGTGTGTGTGTTGTATTTTATGGACTTTAAATCCATATTTTTCTCAGAAATAGAAAGTTAATATAGTCAATTCAACAAAGAAGATATAACTCAATAGAACCTTACGGAGAATAAATGGTTGGTGTAAAACTGTAAGACCTTCCTCTCTTCTACATATTTCAGTAAAACAAAAGCTAATTTCTTAAAATCATAAATTTCTTCTAAAAGTAAAATGTTTTTTAGTGATTCATTTTTTTATATTCTTATGAAATTTCAGAGGAATTCTTATGAAAATTATGCACACAAAATGTATAAGAAAGTTAACATTTTTATCATTAGAAACAAACCAAATTTTTTAATGGGTCCAACCTAAGTTTTCCATTTAGGAAAACAAGAAAGAAAAAAGAAAAACTCAAGGAAATCTACATAGGTACCAATGATATGCAAATGAGGCAACACTTTTTAAGAAAGATAATCAATGTGAAATATGACTCTGTATATTGACTTCAAAATACAAGTGCTATTTAAATTAGAATCTTTGCCATAATTTCAAAAAATCACATAAAATTCAGGAAAATCAGATATGTAATGGTTCAGAATCCACCAAGAAATCAGGATGCACTGAATAACTAGAATAGACTGTCTTTGTTTTCAATAAAATAAAGAATTATTCCAGAATGAAGTATCTGTTTTTCATTGTCATTTTAGATTTGTAAGTTGATAGACGTGCACATAATTTACTACATTAATATTCAATCCATGAGTATGACCTTCTGTTCTGTTAATTTCCATACATTTACTTCTTAGAGATGATCATATGCCTCAAATGTTGCTTTTAGGACTTAGAACATGGATTTTTCCCATTATGTAATCAATATACACTTTTTCTAATAACAAATACACTAAATATTTTGTGAAAAAAATACAGTTTTATTTACCACAGAGATATGGTTGCTAAAATAACAAAATCATCATTCTATTTCCAAAGCTACACATAGGAACTTTAGCAAGAAGTTTCAAGCAACACTTGTTAGAATTATGTAATTACTATTAACTGTTTCTTTATGATCTTGGATTTCAGAAGATTTTTACTGGTCAGGCAGTAGATTTTGAAATTTGTATGCAACTCATAGTGTATAGATACCCTGTATTCTATTATATAGGATAACTACTGTTTCAATGTTTAAGACTGCTCCCAAAATGCAAGTTACATTAATTTGCAATGAACCGTCAGAAACAAAATCTGAGATGAAACACTAGTTATTTTTTGAAGGAAATGCAGATAATCATTTGAGAGTTCAATCTTACTAGTCTTTCCAGTTTCTTTTCTCTTGCTGACACAGACACATGAGCAGGGCAATTGTTTACAACCTAAAAGATATTAGCATATTGCTGAGACTTGACTTGTAAATGTAGTCTGGAGAGAATATTACAATTGAATTTCAAGCCCCTGAGAAGGTTTTATGGTAGAAGTATTGACAGACCCTTTCCAAAATTACAATAATGACTCCTCTGGAATACGTTATTAATAATACAGACAGCAAGAAACAAAAGTGGGAATGTTTAAGGTTAGGTGTCCAAATGACCTCCCATTTGCTTTTTGCTTTTTGTTTTGTTTGTTTGTTTCTGTTTGGATTAGTTTTGTCTTCCTGATTAAATGGTAACTGATAATAGCAAAGCAAGGCAACTTTTTAAAACTTAGATGCTTAATTGGCGTACATCTGAGATCTCAATGAAAATTTTAGCAAGAATGTCACCTTTGAAGAGGCAACTGAGTACATGATATTAATCAGACATATAGAAACTATCTCTTGGTGTCATCTAGTGGTTGTATTTCATCACTGCATAAAAGAAAGGCCTTATTGGTTTTCTGAGTAAAGATTGTTTTATTACATTTGCTTCTGAGTGACTGGAGTAAAAGAAGCTGCCATTTTTAACAGACAAGAGAAGGTTAGTAGCAGTCAAGCCTTTCTGGGCCCTTCACCCTGGCCCTTTGCTGTGGCTTCTTATAAGGTCAAGACACATCGATGGAAAGCTCAGTCATCGCACACTGGTGTGAAGGTGCTGTCTGCTGCCCCATTTAGGCTGCATGACTGAGTAACTGGGTGTTGTTAAGGGACATCCACAGCCAATACACAAGGTATTTTCTCTCAGCTGGCTGAGCAGCACTCAAGGGATTCTGACAGACTGAGCTGACATGCTAACAATCTGATTGCAGATGGCAATGGTAGGAGCCTCCGAGGGAGAGAGAAGAGTCCCCTGACCCTCCTGTCATCTACTCTCTCAATCTCTATCCTAGGATAGGAACACTGCACAACTATCACAGGGAAAGGTGACAGTGAAAATAACTTATCCACAAATGTGTTGAAATGTCATCTCTAATGTTATAGTTCCTTTAAGACGAACTATAATTTCTAATATAACTTTTCAGTTTTGAAAGGAAAGGGCACCAAGGCTGGGTTGACAGAAATAAATTATCCAGATAATTAAGGCTAACTACTCCACTTTCTCCTACTCCCGGGCCAATGCTACAGATAATAATAGGGCTCAATTATTTGTAATTCAGGATTTTTTTTCTTTTTTTAAAAATGGATTTTCTGTAAAACTGGTTTTTGAATGACTCAAAATTATTATCATTAGGAAGCAAATTATTAACAAATTATAATCACGAAATGTAGACGTTTTCAGTTATCACGATTTCTGTTATCATACCCAATGTAACAAACATAAGAGATGATAAAAAATGAAAAAAATGGGTATGGCAACTCATTGCCATTTTTCCATAATTACCTGATATTTTTACGCAAGTTCTTTTGGTTTTAAAAATGATCTTCATGGATTTATCAATATTAAGCAAGATACTCCTCTACATACTTATAGAAATTTACTTTATATTACTATCTGAACGTTTGTCTTATTGAATTTGTGTTATTTTTTAATGTTTGCTTTCTCTTGTCTATAGGTCTTTAATTTCTAGATGTCTTACACACAAGCACAAATTAAGAAGAAGAATTGAATGAGATGATGAGTACATGTAAATTTTCTAAAATTTCTCTTTGTCTTTGTTATAAAGGAATTTTCTACTACTAGTATCTTGAAATGCAAATGCATATACTACACATGTAGATACATAGATGTCTGTAAGGTATACTTGCATATATATACATATGCATATGTACACATATATATTTATATGTGTATATATAATCTTCAGGAGAAATACTCTCAATTTACACATACATTAATCCAATATATATAGGATCTGTGAGTGCTCTGTATATCCCCTCAAAACATATTACCTTTCTCTAAAAGCAATCACAAAATTAGATCATTTAATCTTACATCTTGAGTGAGAAAGACTGAAATGTGGTTTAAGGTGGCTCTAATTCTGATCATTGGCTACACATAATTTTGTCTTACAGAGCAAGAGATTGAGAATAATGAAAAGTTATGTGGGTGTGTATGTGTTTTTAGCATTTGTAAATCTCTTGTCAGATTTAATTCCACTTATTCCAAGTGTGAATCATAAAACCTAACACAATTTTCAGTCTTTTAATACATTTTCAAAACCTATTTCTTGATACTACAGCTAAAATCTGAACACAAAGAAAATATTTTTTGACAAATAAAACAGATGATTTAAATATCATGTGTAAAGAAAATAGGGCTCTATTTTGTCTCCCCCTGAATTCATCTTAACCTTATCAGTGAACAAAATAGATACTACCTCATAAGGAATTAGTTGTATGTCTATCAACTCTAGCAAATAGGAAGTTTAGAGCTACTCAGTGTTAAAAGAACTACATCCAAATAAGAGATACCTTAAATAGCAGCTGAAATTCTTGGTGAAGCATCAACAGAGTATCAATTCAATGTATTCCATTACTTTTAATATAATATATATTCCTTGATATTTAAATTGGCTATGCTAAGTGGCCTATCCAGTAGGTTATTTTAAAGTTCAGTTGTGTAGTGATACTTTTGGTACTCAATTCATCCCCGACAAGTCTACTGGAATTCCATTTTGTTTTCCTACAGTGTTTTGGTAAATTGTGGACAGAGTGGTAGATTAACACATCTCTTTATTTTTTCCCTCTTGATGTTACATATTGTAGTAATCTGAGGTTTTAACTATATATATATATTTGTCCAAATTCTGAAAAATAGTATTCCTTACTGGGTAGGGCAACCTCATAACCCATATGCCTTAGTAAATGAATGCAACTACCATACGGTATTGTAACATTTCATAATTGGCACCTTTTTTCCATATTTCTTTGAGTTTTTACTTAATCTTTCTAACAATGCCTATGCATTGGAATAATTGTCTCAATTTTATAGATTACAAAAACAAACTTGCTTAACATTTCTGTAAAGCAAGCCACATATTAAATTGTGGGACTGTGATTTGTGACACAAAGTCTGAGCTGCTTATATATAATTTAATTTGTATAGTGTTTGGATCCTTCTTCCAAAAATAACAGACTAACCACAAGTTTATTGCAATAGAGCCCCTTAAGATAGCTTTCATTTAAAAGAGATAGCCAAGTTACATGCTAGCTTTCTGCTTCTCAAGGTTGTCCAAATCCTCCCTTTACTCAGCTACACATGCAGCCAGTATGGCTTTGTAGCTAAATAATAATCAAGGGGACAAAAGAACAAGTGTTGTGGGTTCCTGGAATTCTTAACAGGGAAGGACCTGCCTGCTTTTTACTCTCATTCTTCCTTCTGTCTATCAGTAGATGTGGTGGCAGGTTCTGAGCTACCATTTTGCACTGTAAGGTGACATACTAAGAACGCTGAAGTAGGAAGGCAGGATCCTGATGACTCAGAAAACATATTACTCTAGGATTACTCAGCTCTGGGCTACTTTAACATGAAAGAGAAATAAAATTCTGTCTTACTTTATTAGTTTTCTACTGCTGCATAACAATTTATCACACATTTAGAGGCTTAAACAACAACTATTTATTATCTCACAGGTTCAGTGGGTCAAGAATCCAGGTATGGGTGAGCTATGTCCTCTGCTCAGAGTCCTGAAGCCCTAGCCAGTGTTTGCTAGGGCGCAAGCTCATATGGTACCCTGAGCCCTCTTTCCAGCTCCCTGGTTGCTGGCAGAATTTAATTCTTGCTGGTTATAGGATTGAAGTCCACGTTTTCTTGCTAGTCTTCATAGTCATCAGAGAGGACTCTCAAATCATGGAGACTGTCTTTACCACATAGTTCCCCCATAGGCTCTCTCACAACACAGTCACTCACTTCCTTCAATCCAGCAGGAAATTCTCCGATGTGGTGCCTCAGATCTCTTCTTTTAGGAAGGGCCCAATTCCTTTTAGGGGCTCACCTGATTAGGCCAAGCCCACACAGAAAAAATCTTGTGATTAACTCAAAGTCAATTGATTTGGTACCTTTAATGACATCTGCAAAATCTCTTCACCTTTGTCCTATAGGGTAACTTAACCATGAGATTAAGTTATTATTATTATTCTTATATTATATGTACTTCACAGTCCCACAGTCAAATGGAGAGGATTATACAGAGAACATACACTAGGGAGAGGACATTTTGGGGCCATCTTAAAATTTTGCCTATCACACTTGTTTCAGCTATCATCATTTTGTTTTTTTATAAATAGCCAAAAATCATTCTAAATAATGTGTCACATGGTACATTCACTTTTGAATTTTATGAAGGAATGTTTGTTTAAATAAATTTATATACAGCCTAGCAAAGACAATTGCTTACTAAGTATCTACACATATATATCAATTTTGTTTAGATGCCAGGAAATTCAGTTCTAAATTTAATGCACAGATACAATAATAATTTTGAATTAATTAAGACAATTGTCCTTCGGTGTGTTTTGTCTTTCTGGGTGTTAATCACCCTATTCTACATTGCACTTAATTTTGCAAATCCCCTCCAATTGCTTCTTAAAATTACAGGGAATGATAATATAAAAAATAAGTAAACATAAGGATTAAACTATGCTATAGTATACTTAAAATGGATGGTAAATTTTGTGGAAAAAGGAGGTAAGGTATTTTTATTTTCATTGAGTCACTGAAGATTTTTATCCTTATATATTTTATTTAACCCATAATTTTAAAAACAGCCTTCCAGGAAAAAATTATATTTGCCTTTAGTTGTCTTTAGATGTATACAATGAGTACAGATATTTTAATAATTTTTCTACATTACCATTACTTCTCATTAATTGCTTTCCTGGAAGTCTTCCACCCAAGAAGTTTACATGGCAAATGGAGTTTATAAAACTTACTTGTGATTGAGGAGCTAAATTAAGTACTGTCATTCCCTTTTGCACTTCTCCAAAAGGGGTGAGGGAAAAAAGTTAAGGCTGTGTTTTGTTAAACTAAGAATATATTTGAATCGCCATACTTTAAAAGTATTTGCCAACATTCTGCAATCGTCATCATGATTTAGACATCTGAATAAATCAGCTAGCTTCTAACAGGATGCACAAATTCAATACCTAAAGGGCCAGACATGAATTATGAACAATTTAAATAGGACAAGTGTAAGAAAATAGGGTATAGCAGGGAATGCGATAAACTGCGTAGTGAACTTCCCATTTAAAAAGCACACTACAGCAGCACCAGCTGATTCATTCAAGGCCAAGTCTACCAGATCTTCCAAAGTATATAAGGAAAGCTGGTAATCCAGATTTATTTGTAAAATAACCCGATTTTAAATGTTAATTTCATCTTCAAAAATTTATAAGTGGTGTAGGCCTGAAAACATCACTCATAAGTAAAGGTGGCCCATGGGTTGGCAGTATGCAATTTCAACTCTAGAAAATTCAACTGGCTAACAGTAGCAAATGAGTAAATGTTTTATTGTTGGCTGTAAATATATGTTAAAAAGCCTGGCATATAACAGGCACTCTTAAAATACAAGCTAATTTAATTTGATATTTCACAAACAGATAAGTAACTCTCTTTTCCAAGTTCTTTCTCTTTATATTAAATCATGCAATATAAAGTTACTGAAAAGACCTTGTCAGGAGACTTTCGTACATCTAAGTAGTTTTTGTATATTAACAAAATCTTTATATTCTATTTTGTAATAAAACCTGAGCTAACTTTTCAATAACAAAGATCACTTTGTTCCAAGTAGGTATAAAGTATTTTATAATCTATGTACTATACTATGTAATAAATGAGTTATAGGCACTCATTTTTTTTTCTGTGTATAACCAGGCTAAATTTTTTTTCTGTGTATAACCATCTGATCAGTCAAGGGCTTCTATCTACACAATCATAGTGAGTCTCTGAAATCTGAGAAAAATTTTTCATTTTTCATGTTAAAAGACAAAATGTTATATCTGGGGAGAAATGTATACTTTATAATTTATGCAACTACCCCTTGGGAGAGAAATCCATGCAATCATCCAACTCCTCCACCTCAACCAGGCTGTCTTATCCTGTAGGCTTCTTTTCCATAATTCCCACACTACACACCCAGGGGCACTGTTGCTCCGCAGTAAACACACTGGGATGCCCCAGGATGGTTTAAATTTTTGAAAGGAATACCATGATACTCAACATACTTACGGGAACTACATGAACTATAAGCCCAAGATAGTTCACCGTGTCTATACTAGATGATGCTACATTCCCTTTGATGTCATCATATCCTTACAAAGCTGAGAGTTCAGTAGTTCTAAGTATAAATCAATGTAGAACAGGAAATGAGGGTAGTGGTATCTAGTCTGATCCCAAGATGTGAGAACTTGGGCAGTGCCTAATGGCTGCATATATCTCATTGCAAAGTAATTGTTGTTGTTATTCAAGAATGAAATAACAGCATTTTTTCCCTTTAAATCTATGTATGTTCTTTTCACACAATTTCTGACTTGTTAGAACAAAATTAATTATTGAAATGTTTGGACTTCACTTAATAAATGGAAAATTAGGTATTTCTTTTTGTCTAAGGGCATCATTAACAAATGATTTAGAAACTAAGAGGTCTATGAAGAGAGAAAATTTGGGAACCTCTGTTCATGGTCATATCCATTACTTTGCAAACTTTAAATGGTTATGGAGCAAATCAACTTTGTTTACTGTTCCATTCCCAGCACCTACTGTAGTGCCTGGTATATCATTACACCTCAAATATGCTTGTTAGATTCTTTGATTCAATAATCAAATGACGTAAATGGTGCTGATAAGTAGGCCAACTGCTCCTGTAGGCATGGAAAGTAACAGAAATTATGTGTTCCAAGAAAGATATATTTCTTAGTAAAAATTGAAGGTTTGGATAAATTTTGAGTGGAAAATCAATTTTGGCAGAGGCCTTCATCTATTATGTGAATGACTCTGCATTTTGATCTTTTCATAAGTAAGAGAAGGCAATTTTGGAAAGCAATTTTGTAAGTGCTTCTGCCAATGCTAAAAATGCTCATCAAATGAAAAATAAAACTGTTTGAAAGTAAAAATCTTGGGTAAGTTATTGTTTATATTTGTTTATAAACATTTTACTCTTAAAAATGTGATTGATGTAGGCCAGGCACCGTGGCTCAGGCCTGCAATCCTAGCAATCTGGGAGGCTGAGGTGGAAGGATCACTAGAATTCAAGAGTTCAAGACTAGCCTGAGCAAGAGTAAGACCCTGTCTCTACTAAAAATAGAAAAATTAGCCAGATGTGGTGGTGTGCATCTGTAGTTCCAGCTACTTGAAAGGCTGAGGCAGGAGGATCACTTAAGGTTGCAGTGAGCTATAATGATGCCACTGCCTAAAGCTGGGGTGATAGTGCAAGAGTCTGTCTCCAAAAAAAAAAAAAAAAAAGGATTCAACCCTCTGTCTTTTACCTTTTCATGAAGTAACAGGTGGCAAATATACCAACATAGGTAACAAACCAATTTTTTTAGTGAGTAAATATTCCAGTTATCTATTTCTGCATGATTAAGTACCCCAAACCTTAGTGGCTTGAAATAATTTACTCTTACCTCTCACAGTTCTGTGTGGTTTGATTGAATTCAGCTGATCAGTTCTTGGACTCTTTCTTTCATGAGATTGCAATGAAGTGTTGCCTCATTTGGGTCGCTTGATGACCAATGTGTCTTCTTTACTCCCATGCCTGACACTTGGGCTGGGATGGCTGACAGAGTTGAGTTGTTTGGGGATCTATTTCTGTACATGGCCTCTCCACATGGTCACCTTGTATTTCCTCAAACTCGACCGTCTCATGGTGTTACAACACTTACGTGATAGCTGGTCTACACACGCATCCTAGGACATAAAAGCCCAAACTGCAAGGCTTCTTGTAGCCTTGACAATCACACAGAATAACTTCTGTTACATTGTATTGGCTATAAGCTTGTCATAGTGTCAGCCAGATTCAAGGAGAGGTGCCTATTCAAGGCACAAACACTGAGACACACAGTGTATTGAGAGGATATCTTTTGAAGATTAGCTACCATGATAAAATTTGTCTTGCAATTTAAAAAATTTCATAGAATAGTAGGGTAATAGGCTATAACAAATACTCCCTGAATATGAAAGTGTTTCACTTTGAAGAAAGCCTTGTTAAATTTCCATATTAAAGAGAGTTGACATTGTAGAGTTAGGTTGCCAAGGACAAAACAACCTCTTCTAATATTAGAGAATATTGCAATCTTTATGATTAAATGAGCTTGGTCTCCAATTTGGTAAAAACAAAACAAAACAACTCTTTTAGTATTGACTATACATTGGAAAAAATTGTTTTCTTAAATTTCTTTACCACTTGCTAGAATCTGCTAAATTTGAGGAAATTGACCACTGAATGGTTGGGATTATTATTAAAATCTGGTAACTATTTCTGCTTTACCAGTGAGGTATAAAACCATGAAGCTAATCTCCAAGAGATGATAGTCTATATATATATATCTTTCAAATATATTTGTACAATTCAATTATCATGAAAAAGAAAGGAAACAAAGTTCTAAACACATAGGAATTGATCTGGAATCTAGAGATAAAAGCAGGAAATAGCATGCATGGGTACTGTAGGTACATTTAAAACTCCAGTTGTCTCCTCACTCTTAATATGATTTTAGGTTCCTAATTGATGTTTCGTTCCTTATATTTCCTAGGTAGCAACTATTTTCTACCAGGCTTAGCATAATGACTTGACTCTATTTCTGGGTGAGAATAATATTTTCTGAACCTCCTTTGGGAGCCCTTCTCATATCATGAATATAGTAAGTTATTAAAGAAAACTAGTGTATTCCAGAAACATTCCTTAATCTTCTAATCTTAAACAGCAGCCACATCATGCCCCTTGGAGCATGCCAGAGGCAGCAGACTTGAGTGACCACCTGGTGACATGTGTTTTCATGAAATCAAATCTTGTATAAATGAGTTTTCTAAGTTATTAGTCATTCTTTTTACCACCTCCAGGCAGTTAAGAAAATAGTACCGTAGTACCTACAATATAGTAAACATTTAACAAATATAGGTTAAATGAATAATGATGTTTTTTCTTTTTTATTTCAGAATATTATGGGGGTGCAAACGTTAAGGTTACATACATTGCCCTTGTCTCCCCTCCGCCCTCGAGTCAGAGCTTCAAGCGTGTCCATCCCCCAGACGGTGGGCATCGCACTCACTATGTATGTATATACCCATCCCCTCCTCCCCCTCCCACCTGCCCCACACCCGACAAATGTTTGTTTTTCTTTTTTTCTTAACATTTTGGTTACATTTTATATCTTTGCCTCTCTTTAGCAAGAATAATGATTTAAATATTCTATATTTTTAGTAAAGATAGTTATTCTCTGTGTGTGTGTGGCATCCTATTCCTTAAAGTGTTTCCTTTTCTTACCCAACGGTTAATCTTACTATTATGTCTCTTCATGCCACTAGGCTGTTGCATTAGTACCTTAACTGGTATTATTGATTCTACTGGCACATTGCCCAATCCATCATTAGCATGACATAGACGGTCCTCTGTGATTTATTTCCTTGTCTTCCTCTCTACTTCCTCTTTACCATTTGTATTAGTTGTCTACTGCAGCATAACAAATTACCACAAATGTAGCAGCTTAAAAACAACCAAAATTTATGATCTAACAGTTTCTATCGGTCAGGAGTCTGGCATGGCTTAGTTGCATCCTCTGCTTAGGGTCTCATAAGGTTGCAGTCAAGATATTGGCCAATTCTCAGCTCAAGGCTGCATAGGGAATGGATCCACTTCCAAAGTCACTCAGGTTATTGGCAGGATTCCTTATTTTATGGTTGTAGGACAGAGGTTGAGGACCAGCTTCCTGCTGATATTGGCTGGAGACTCACCTCCTAGGTGCTGCCCACATACTTCACTCACTATGTGGGCTCTCCCAAAATGGCTTTTTACTTCATCAAGCCTGCAAGAGTGTCTCCTAGCATGTCTGCTAGCAAGATAGAGTCTCACGTAATGAAATGGAATCAAAGCAGAGACACCTTGGCTATATTCTTTTTTTTTTTTCTCTAATGGTATTAAATACATTTATAATGTTGTGCAATCACCACCATCCATCTCCAAAACTCGTTTCTTCATGTAAAACAGAGACTCTGTACTCATTAAACAGTAATTCCCTATCCTCCCCTTTATCCAGCCCCTGGAAACCACCATTCTACTTCTCTCTATAATTTTGACTACTCTAAAAACCTCACATAAGTGGAATCATAGTATTTGTCTTTTTGTGACTGGCTTATTTCACTTAGAATAATGTGGTCAAGTGTCATCCATGTTGTAGCTTGTGCCAGAATTTCCTTTTTTTAAAGCTGAATAATATGTTATTGTGTGTATATATATATATATATATACACACAACATATTTTGCTTATCCATTCATCCATTGATGGAATGGACATTTGTATCACTTTCATGTTTTAACTATTATGAATAATGCTGCTATAAACAAAGGTGTATAAGTATCTTTTTGAGAACCTGCTTTTAATTCCTTTGGATATATTATATGTTCAGAAGCGGAATTGCTGGAATAAAAGGGGATAGAGTTCGGGGAGGAAATCTTATTCGTATTCTATTGGTTAAAAGTAAGTCACAGGTCCTGCTCACACCTAAGGGGCGGGGATTACACGATGGTATAAAGATCGGAAGGTGGAGATCATGGTGTGTGGGGAGGCATCTTAAAGTCAATCTGCCACACTATTCTTTACTCCATCTACCCTGGAATAGCAAAGGTTCTGTGTGTTTTGTATGTTGATTTTGTGCATGCTCTTCTGTTTGGTTTATCATTTCCACACATATTAGATGGGCAAAATTCCATTTATCCTATAAAATAAAGACTGCTTTTTTGAATAGATTGCTGAACTTTCTTCTGAAAAAAAGATGTGTCTCAATCCATTTCTTCCCTTGTGTACATTTTACTTGTCCTTTTTTTTTCCTATCACTTATCAAAATGTATTACCCCAAATTTGTTTGGTTTTCTGCCTTTCCTATCTTTGTGAGATTCTACAAAGATGGTGACCCTTTCTTAACTATAATTGCATTTTAAGTTTTAAGCACAGAGCTTAACACATAACAAGTGAGTTACATGAATGATTGAATGATTTCTTAAAAGAAACTCTCTGAAGAGTTCATGTGCCCACTCTGTGTTCAAAGAGCAACTCACCTTCCCCAAGTCAGTTTATTCTCCACTGGCAAAACAATGGATCTTGTTTACATAGGGCATTCCCTGCCTCTAGTTTTGTTCTAGAACCACAGGGTCACATTTCTTACATGACCTAAACAGACTTCCTTTATCATCTTGAGCTGTAAGACTTTTTCTCTTACCCTTAAAAATTGAGTAGAATGATAGCAAAACCAAAACAAAACAACATAAAAAAAACATTAACACAACCTACTCACAAAAGAATGTGAGACTCAGCTCCCTGAACCAGCTATTTCAAACAATTCATTATCAGCTTATTTTGTAAATATTCACAACAAAAAGAGGGCATATCTTATTTTTATACCAGTGTACATTCTCTAACAGCAACTGTTTTGAGATATGAATATTTCAGTGAGATAATAGGCACAGGATTAATATTTATTCTATTCAGAATTTCTTCTCAGATTTTATAGAAACATTTCCAGAGCATTCGTTATGTTAAATTCTGGTTTTCTACTCATTGGATACTGTGAATAATAGAACTATAGAAAAAACAATGATGTGAAACAGAATGAGGTACATGTTTGAAGAATTAAATGTCTCTTATAAAAAATTTTAATGCTAGATAATAACCATAAAAATCTAAGTTTCCTTCTCTTGCTGCCATGTTAATGTTTCTGAATCTTTGATATTATTCTTCTCCAATCAGTAAGAATAAGCTTATTTGAATGAATATTGCAAAGGTTCTCTACCAATTCATTACACGAGTCTGGTATGACAGAACTCTTGCATAACAAGTCAGGCAAAGCAGAATCGTTACTTACAGATAAGCAGCAAGGCTAAATTAAAGCCTAGAATCCCTGTCGAGCCTGTCTGCCATGGCTCTGGAAAGCTGCCCAGGGCAGACAGAGTCTTCTCTGCATTTGCCCATGTTGCACCACAGCTGTGAGACCCCAAAAGCCCTCTGCCCTAGGTTTGTATACCATGGGTTACAACAGGCCCACTGAGCTCAAGCGTTGCAGAACATCCTGTTTTAGGAGGAGTAAGGACATAGCCTGGATTAGTCTGGACATTTCCCCTTTATTTTAGATGCTGCATACTCAGTGAATTCTGCCTCAGAATTATAAGCAAGAGGGTAAGAGATAGGTCAGCCAAGGCCATCTGGAGACTTTTCCTCCTGCAAATATCACAACAAAAATATTAAGTATTAAAATCACAAATCATGTGCCTTCTGCTATTGAAAGACAAAGAAAAATAATGTTATTTAAATATCAATAGTTTTATCCATGTTATAAAAGCAAGCCTATAACTTTAGCCAGTTAAGGTTACAGCAATTTTAGACTAAAGGCTACAGCCCCTTTCAATAAAGGTAAATACAGAAGATTTTTATTTTGCCCACAAAAATATAGAAAATATCTAGTCACCAAGGTTAACCTTTTATTCATGATGTACTTTTAATTAAGTCTTTCATTTAATAAATACTTATCAGCATCATGAAACTATTTAATTAATTGAAATACCTTGTTATAGTTTTGTTTCCCCAAATCCTCATATTATTTCTTACCTATGATTGTATTATGGTCTCCAGAGCATGCATTCTCCTGCTGTTAAAAAAATAGAAAAGACAAAATTCATGATGAGTAAAAATAACATCTTTAATGTATTTGAATTTCTTTTCTTTAAGACTAACTTTTTATTGGTTAATCAAGAGAAAATCTAATAAGATCTTATGCCACTAGAAGGTATGAAGTATTTATTTTAATAGTTTGATTATTTTTATATTAGAATGATTATAATTAAATTATAATATCACTATATCATTTTATGTATAAATCTATATAATAAACTATTTTATTATTAGCATCACTAGATTTTTGACATTTTGCACCAATAAAATTCAAATAGAAGAAAGTATCTAAGAGGTTACACTTGTGAAAAAAGTCTCCATATACTGCCCCTAACTATGGCAATGAATTAGGTGATACTAAACCTTCTGATGGATTGACATGACCACAAGCATTTCCCCAGAAGGACAGTGACTCACATAATTGCTTTTATGCAGCCTGATTTTAATTTATTAATTTCCAAGTTGTTCTATAATTCTACACAGAAATCAAAAGAAGATCTTCTTAATGAGCAGCTTATGCTGGTCCATTGCCATATGAGACAGAGATTATTTGGCTAGAGTGAAATCCCTTTTGAACAATGCTTTTTAAAAAAGATGTCAACTTGCCCTGACATCTCTTAATAATTTATATTTTTTTATTTTTTAAGATAAAGCCTTGCTCTATCACCTAGGGTGGAATGCAGTGGTGCAACCATAGCTCACTGCAGCCTGGGACTTCTGGGATCGAGTGATTGTCCCACCTCAACCTCCCAAGTAGTTGGGAGCATAGGAGTGAGCCACTACATCCAGTTATTTATTTTTATTTTTATTTTTTGTAGAGACAAGGCTTCACTGTGTTGCCCAGGCTGATCTCAAACTCCGAGCCTCAAGCATTCTTCCTGTCTTGGCCTCTCAATGCTGAGATTACAAGCATGAGCCATGGTGCCCAGCCTAATAATTTGTATTCTTTACTTGATAATCTAGGCTCATGTAGTTAATCAGAACATAAGGAGAAAGAGAAAGTCATCTCAATTCCAGAAGGTGACTTTGATCCTATGTGGAAAGATTCTTAGGTATTTAGATTCTTAGTATTTAGCTGATGCTGGTCTTTTCTGATTTCCAGAAAGGAACAGAACACTGCCCATAGCTTTCTGACTGGAAAGTTGGGAGAGCTTTATCCAATGTTTGAATCTACTCTTTGTAGTGATACTATTTCTAGGAACTAGACATACTTTACCTGGGAGGGATGAATGCAGTTTATAGGTTGTTGCAATAATGCCTTAGGATATCCCATAGGTAAATTTTTATCATAGGCTGAAAATTTCTTTCTTTTTCTTCCCTTTTCTAATGACCTGAAAGATTCTTTCAATCAATCCCTATCAATGACTAAGATTTCTTTCTTGGAACATTCTCCAATGAGCTCCCAAATGATCCTGACGTGGGCTTACATTTTCTGATGTATTTAATATTGCATGTTCATAAGAGATTTGGATTTCAGAATCTTTTAACATATACATGGGCTGTCAGGGGAAAAATAGATATTTACCCTCATTTCTGTTAACTTCAGGGATTTTTAAATTCATGTTTCTCCTAGATGATTTTTATCCCTTTTTGTTTTTCCTTTATGTAAAATAGTCAAGTTGATCATTTGTCATTTTGGGGATGTGAATGCCAGGAATGCCAGGGGATCCAATGGTGTCTTCTATGGAGAGTTGAGGAATGTGAGAACTGCTTTCTTGCATACCATTCTTCTTGTCACAGTCAATATTAATTTAAATGGTAAATTCTTTTACAAACTTTTGTTAAGAATGGGGGTGTTAGAAGTTAGTGAAACGTATGATTTTGTGGACTCACACCAAAATGTACTTTTCTTTCTCTTATATTCAGAACTAAAACAAAAACTAATACTGGTGAATCTGCAGATTAGATCATCAAAATACTTTCTGGAGTGTCAAGGAAGTTGGAATAAACTCTACAGCTTAGAACAATTTGCTATCTCTTTTTCCTAGAATATCTGTCCTTTAGAGCAGATGCTTTCCCAAGATAAAATGAAGGAGTAAAAGATTAAATCCCTCATGTCAGAATGTTTGATGGTTTAGATCCATTCTGTTGAGAAATTTGGATCAAAGTTGTCACCGACCAGCCAGGTACGGTAGGAAATTGGGTGGGGGAATTCCATCTTCATGGAAAGAAACAGCAGAAATGAGAGAGAAGCATTTCTCCTACTAACAGTGGAGGGGAAAACTCCAGAGGAAGCTTTATCCATATAGCTTGTCACATTAATTATATTTCATTTAACACCTCTCTGTGATGCTTATATCATATAGTTCTGTCACTTGATACCTGTGAGACTTGGGACAAAAACTTAACCTACAAATATCAATTTCTGCATATGCAAAATGCTCATTATAAGCTACTTATAACTTTGTTGTAAGGATTAAATGAGATAATTCACATCCAATCCCTATTGTAGTGACTGACACATGATAAACACTGAACATAAAGTAGGGCAAAACAATGTCTGCACCAAATAGTGTATGATCCCATATGCCCTAGAAATTGGGTGATGTTTGATTAAATTTATTATTTCTGCTCAGACAAAACATTTAGGGTACTTTAAAATCTCTTGGTCACACTCAATTAAAAACTATGTCTAAAGTGCCAGAATCCTTATCAAATGCTAAGCTGTGTACAGGGAAGGAAATTTCTGATTATCTAAAAGCTTGTCAAGAATTAAACTGCTTTTAAGCATTAATTAATATATATATGGAATAAAATACCTTTGTTATAGTTCTATTTTCTTATTATTTCAGTTTTAAAGTTGGTTTACTTTCCCACTCACTTGTGGATATTCTTGTTTAAATCTCTGTTGAAATAAAAACATTTGTTGAAATAAATGTTTACCTTTAACATATTTTGTCTCTGTATTAAGTGAGGTTGAGACAAAATTGCCATATTCAAAATCTCCACAAAAAAGCTTAAAAATGTGGTAGATTAAAATGTAAATATTTTCTTTGGTACTTGTGATGCAAAAATATGAGTTTTTGAATTGCCCCACTGTTCAGGGCAAAGCAATGTTTGTACCATATTCAATATGATCTCACGTGTGCTAGAAACTGGAGAGTTTAAAAGCTCTTCTATTCTTTCCCTTTCACTAACTGCCTTTATCCTTCGAGGCCACACTTTCATGTGCCAGACCCAGTGGAGCTATGTTAACATTAACACGATCCCCCTGACAGAAAATCCGATCAATTGTAAGCCCGTTCTTTACTGAGGTAAACAGCTTTAAGGGCTGACTAGAAACCCACTTGACAAAATAAATATATATTTGTACATATATTTTTGTAATATATTTGTATATATTAAACTAGCCTCATTTATCTCTCATACATGTTATTTTTAAAATAACATGGAGGAACCCAAGTCTTAATTGAATTATCTATGTAAAAAAATAGTTCACTTCACAGAATTTATTCTACCTATGGTTGGATTTAAAGAAGACAGAACAGAACTAATGTTTGTGATGTATCCTCTACTTTTTTAAAAATCTATTAGGCAATTCTGTGATGTCGATACTTTGCCATTCTTAGTTCATTAATGAATCATGATTGCAGCTGTGAGAACACACTTTATCTACCTTATTTCCTTTTCTGAGACAGCAACCCCATGAAAAAGGTATTGGTCCAATTTCATAGAGAGGGAAACAGAGCTTTAGAGGTGTTCAGGAATTTCTTCCAGGATAAGCAACTATTACACTTAACAGAGTACCAGAGTTTTAACTTAGCCCTGTTTAACTACAAAGCCAGTACCTTCCGTTTTCCTGCCCCATCAGTTGGCTATTTCTAGTAGGAATGTGTGTGTGTGTTCTGACAGTGATCAGCAATAATGTGTCAGATAGCTAAAAGCTATCTGAACAGTCTCTGATTTAAAAATAAAGTTTAATTTCTGTCATCAGATAAAAGAGAGCATATCTCTGTTAATTTATTACATAGTTGAGGAATAGGTAGTAATAATAACACTCTACATTTTATAGCACTTTACAGTTTGCAAGACACTTTCACATCCAGTTATCTTATTTTGCATTTAAAACAACACCGGGTGTAATTATTATATGAATTTTCAAAACGAATTAAGACCAGTAAGACAGGGAAGCTTAAAGAGGTGGTACAGGGTTAAGGGTTAAAGAAATTATTATATGATCCAAAGAAAATAAAAAATATTATTATGGTAAGCAAATAAAAAAGCACTGCGTTTGGAGTTCCAAAACCTGTTGGCATTTACCAGCTGAACAAGAATGCAGTGCAAGAATACCTTCGCCTTCACCTCACAAAGCCCCAATTCATTCATCTTTAAATTAAAAGATTCAATTAAAGATGATTTCTAACCTGCATCCAACCTGTATGTTAGCATTGATATCTCTTGGTCAAGATAACACTGCCTAAAAATTTAAATTTTATGCTCTCTGGAAATGTAAATCTACCCCTAAAATTTCTGCAAATGGCCTTGACCCCCCACCCTAGGCTTGTATTCTCATGGGTACCAGCTAACCACATGCTCCTCTTTGTGTGTGCTGTATCAAACAAAATAAAATGATGAATTTTATTGGCAAAAACAAAATAAAACATACATAATGAACACATATAAGTGTAGAAGATGTGGAGGTTACAAGGAGGACTCTCATGATGCATCACAAAAGAAAGCACCTTTCATAATGGTCATGTTGGGTACCTGGTTCAGTGCTTTTTCATTCACCCACCTACACCTCGCCATCCCTCCATATATTAGTCAGCACAGGCTGCCGTAACAAGACACTACAGAGTAGTGCTTTAAATAACAGAAATTTATTTTCTCACAATTCTGGTAACTAGAAGCCAAGGATGAAGTGCCAGCATAGTTGGTTTCTGGTGAGGCCTCTCTTCCTGGCTTGCAGACAGCTGCCTTCTCAGTATGCACATTCAGAGAGAAAGAACTCTCTTGGTGTTTCTTTCCTCTAATAGGACACTAGTTCTATTGGATTAAGGTCCCACCCTTATGGCCTCATTTAGCCTTAAATACCTTCTTAAAGGCCCTTATCTCCAAGTATAGTCACATTGGATGTTAATGGAGTCAACATATGAATTAGGGGGAAAGGGGTGGAGGCACAATTCCATCCATAATACTCCATTAATACTCCATTATTCAAATTTCTCTCTCCATTTCCTTCTTTTTTCTTTCTTGCTGTAACTCTCACTCAGATACTGCCCTGTGATATGTAAATTCTGTTCTTTACAACATTCTCTAGCTTATAATTCTGAATTTGCATTCCAAGTACAGGAGAAAGGAAAGGAAACAAAAGGAAAGATAGATAGCCTTCCATTGTTAGGTATCACCTTCTTTGTACAGTAGTTGTATATAAATAGTGTTTTTCTCTGTTGCACTGGCTCTTTTAAGTATAAGAAAGCATTATAATTAAATTTCCCAATTTAAATATAAACGTATTTTTGCCAGAACCTCCTCATTTTGTGAGATTTGATGGTACAATGAGAGAAGAGTATAAATCATTGTGAATTCTCAGAAAAGAACAGTACTATAAATATGTAAGATAAAAAAGTCCAGACTTCACTGATACAGTGACCAAATATTACGTTTTGAAACTTGCGGAAAATAAAGATGCACATGTTTCAGTTAACCAGACAGAATTTTTGCAACTTGGATTACATCATAATTTTGCAATTATCCCAGCACCTAACATAGGGATAGGCACATGAAAGGTATTTAATCAGTATTTGTGGAATGAATGAGTTAGTTTCCTCACTTACAGCATGATTCTATTCCTTTGAAGGTATTCATTCTATTGAGGTAAACTGTAATTTTAAGATCAAGGTTTATATACAAGGATACATTCCAAGAAATGTGTCGTTAGGCAATTTTGTCCTTGTACAAACATCATAAAGTGTACTTACAAAAAACTGGATGATACAGCCTAGGCTATATGGTATAGCCTATCGCTCCTAGGCTGCAAACTTGTACCACATGTTACCATACTGAATACTGAAGGCAATTATAACACAATGGTAAGCATTTGTGTGTCTAACCATATCTAAACATAGAAAAGATACAGTAAAAATATGGTATTAAAGATAACAAAATGATACACCTGTTTAGAGCACTTAACATGAATCAGATTTCAGGACTAGAAGTTGCTCTGGGTATGAGTCAGTGAGTGAGTGATGAATGATTGCAAAGGCCTAGGGCATCACTGTGTACTACAGACTTTATAAATACTATACACTTACTCTACACAAAACTTACAAAAAGTTTTATTTCTTTAATAATAAATTAACCATAGTTTACTATAATATTTTTATTTTAACAATTTTAAACTTTTTTTAACTTTTTGACTCTTATAATAATGCTTAGTTCAAATGCAAACATATTGTATGGTTGTACAAAAATATTTTTCATTATATCCTTATTCTAAAAACTTTTTTCTATCCTTAAGATTTTTTTATTTTTTATTTTTTTCACCTTAGCCTAGGCCTATATAGGGTCAGGATCATCAGTATCACTGTATTCCATGTCTGCATCTTGCCCCACTGGAAGGTCTTCAGGGCCAATAACATGCATGGAGCTGTCATTTTCTATGATAACAAAGCCTTCTTCTGAAATATGTCCTGAAGGAGCTGCCTGGGGCTGTTTTACAGTAAACTTTCTTTTATATAAGTAGAAAGAGTATACATTAAAATAGTGATAAAACGTATAGTACAATAACATAAACTAGTAACATAGTAGTTTAGTATCATTATTAAGTATTATGTACTGTAGATAATTGTATATAGTATACTTTTATATGTCTAGTAGTGCAGTAGGTTTTTTTACACCAGTATCACCACAAACACATGAGTAATGCCTTATGCTGTGATGTTGGCTGTGATGTCCCTAGGCAACAGGAATTTTTCAGCTGCATTATGGGCTTATGGAACCATTGTCATATATGCAGTCCATCGTTGACCTAGATGTCATTAAGTGGCATATGGCTGTATATATATGTATTTTATATACATATATATATGTATATATATATATATAAAAGACAGCTTTAGGTTGCTGTCTTACCTTCAAACAGGCCTTGTGGTAAAATATATATTAATACTTTGTTGACAGGCCACAGTTTAAATGAGAGGACTTATGGTTCAAAGGAAAGAAATCTACCTTCACTTTCCTTTGTGGAAGATCTGCACCGATGCATGGGTGTTGACAGGGCTTTGTCCTCACCTGGGCCTAACTTCAAATGTGAGTTGGTGCTTTTCTTTCTGAATTGCATCCAGCTGAGTGCATTGCAAACCCTCAGTTCTCTCTAAATTGAGTCAGGATTTAGTAAATCTGTTGGGTTACCCTTCTGGCACAAAGAACAGCAACACAGCTGAGGAGGATTGATGTTATTTAACTGCCAGCAAGAAAATTTCCAGGCATTCCTTCCACGAGATACCTAGGGAACAAGCTAGAAAAGTATAAGTTCAGGTTTATTTACTCTTGACATAATTTAACTTTTCTGGCTAAGCAAAAACTTTAAAGACATTTTTTAAAAAGGGGGCCAGGCACAGTGGCTAATGTCTGTAATACCAGCACTTTGAGAGGCAGAGGCAAGAGGATCAGTTGAGACCAAGAGTTCAAGACCAGCCTGTGCAACAAAACAAGACTACTACCTCCACAAGAATTAAATTAAAAAAAAGGTTCAAACTGCTTCTGGAATATCAAAATATTCTTACTAAACAGTAATTGGGTGATTTCATTATGAATTATTCAGAAAATTTAAGAAATATTTTCCCTCATGTAATATATTTCGATGATGTGAATTTAATTGCTACATTCATTGGGCTACTTGACCTGGAAATGCAAAATGCACCTATCTTTGTACATTTTTTAATCTAATGTAATCTAATTTTAAGAGGCTGTATCTGAATAGGCATGAAGAAAAGGTACTGAGTTTTTATAATCTGGTAAGAGTCACCCTGACTACACATCATGCATTTCTACTTTAAATAGGAAACAAAAAAGTTAATTAGTATAATAATAATAATATTATTATTATAATATTCTGTCTGTCATTGGTGATCAGCTTGACTCAGGATCATAGCATAACTAGATATCCTCAGTCCCGTAACCAAAAATCCTGAGATTTTACCATGATGACATCCCTCTGTAAAGGAAAGCACCTTCATCCTGTAGTTCATTTATTCAGTTTCTAGGAATCTCTTGCCCAAATGGGATGCTGCAAAAGTTGATGGTTTAAGTTGAGAATGGAGATATTGGCACAGAGTGATGAAAGAGACCAGTCATAGACATTGGCATTTCCAGTTGCAGACTCTTCAGTACTGTCCAAATAGTAGAGAAACTGATTAGAAATGTTTCCAGGCTATAAAGTACTGTAGTTAAGAACAAGGCTCTGGTGTCTGAATCAGGCTCAAATCCTGTTTGATCTCCCACTCTAGCTGGGCATCTTTGACTGATTTACATCATGTGAGTCTTAGTTTCCTTATTTGTCAAATGGGGTAAATTGGGGCCAATAATATACAATCTATAGCAGGTTTCAATGACTGCATAATTTAGGTAATTGATGATAAACACAGTGCATGTGCTAAGTGCTCTATAAATGTGTGTAGTATTATAGTTATAGGCATCAGGTCTGGGTTTGGTGATATCATACAGCTGTGTGTCACAACGCGGCCTGCACATTAGAATCACCTGGGGAACTTTTACAAAATGCCAATGCCCAGGTCCTCTCCCGGATATTAATTCAATTTAAAGATCCCAAGGTGATTCTAATGTGCAGCCAAAGTTGAGCCCCACTGCCATAGTTCCCCAGATAGATTTTCAAATCTATAAGGGCTTTTCGTAATCAGCTAAACCAATGCCCTCATTTTACAGATGAGGATGAGGACTGAATAGCATAGTGTAATGATTTGTCTAGGATCATTTTTAATAAGTGGCAGAGAGGGTGCTGGCACAGGAGCCTACCAGTTTTCTTTCTCCTCTACTAAGTAAATCAAAATTTGGCATATTTCCCATGATTGTCTTAGAGATTTTGTAATTTATTAGGTTAACTAGTAATGAGATTTAGTGTCAAGGTGGTTAAAAGAGTCTGGTGAATATACCATGGCCCTTTGATAGGGTAGTATTTCCAGAGCTTTACTTGTGGTACTCCTCTTACTTGGCAGCCATAGGATGTAAGAGAAAATATGTTATTTTACTAGAAACTGGGCTGTAAACCTGATCTTCAAAGCTGTATTATCCTTTAGGTTTTATCCATAAGACAAAGAAGCAAAAGCAATTTTTTTGGTTGTTCCTAAGTTTCCCAGGAATAAGCTACAAATAACAGAGAGGCACAACAAACACGTCTCCCAAAATCTGGAGGGCTAGAGAGCGGTTTCAAGGCTGAAAGCTCCCAAGGATGCCTCCCTCCCTCCCTTATGTTGTCCTGGTTACACAGCTGCTAGAGCAGCACCACTAATTAGGTGATGTGCCCTGTTCCCTACCATCTGGATGACACAGCCTCGCCCCACCCCGAATGTCCCTTGTGGCTCTCCTTCCTGGTGATGTACACCATGCTCCTGCTCCTGCAAAGCACGCTGTGACTCTGCCTGCACTGGGGCTCACTGTGGGGATCAGTGGGGAAACAGGTGCCACAGGGGAAAGTGCCAGGCTCAGTGCCAAGCAAGGGACTCTAAAATGTAAACAACAAAACAAAACAGGGAGGCTGAAGTTAAATCTTGTGTGACTAAATTTGGATATCTTCTCAGGAAGCAGTAACAATTCAACAGTTTTACTAAATTCTCAAATAAAACTGCGTGAAGCTTGTAAACATCCTTGTGAAATAAGAGTTTGCACAGTATGAGGATACGCCTTACTGTATATTTTGTAAAATACTTCACTCTGCTTTCCTTACATCTTCTGTGATATATCAGATAGGTGGTATTTAGTTTTGGGTAGGAAGAAAGATCCTGGTACATACATTAGGATGTTATTTTCAAGGATTTCTGAATCTTTCTTTTTAAATTCAAATTTCTTAATTTCTTGATGGAGAGTACTCAATACAACTATTCTAATTATATGTGTGTGTGTTTTTAAGTAAACCAAGACAAAATGTATTCTAATGTTTATTGTTTCAAGAAAATTCACAGAGTTCAAGAAAATTTAGTTTTCAATAGAAATTGAAAACACACTGCATTTTTGTGATGCAAAGTTAAGGTTTGATTAATAATTTGCATAAACTATTACTCCTAAAGAAATTGAACTTTACCCAGACTAAAATTCCCAGATTCATCCACCTTCTGCCAAATGTTATTAGCAGCAAGTTAAAAGTGGGCCTGCTGTCACTGTGACCCTTGCTGACCTCTTAATTTCTTGAGTTCAAGTCCAATTAACCTCTAGGAAGAGGCACAACTGTTCTAACCAGACAAGTCAATAGAATCCAATAGTAATCATTTCATTTTCTGCCTTGTCAAAGGGTAGCCCTCCCACCTAACCCATTTCACACAAAGGTGGTCATTTATCACCGTTTAGGGAACTGTACCGAGCCGTGTCCTAGCCCTGCCTGAAGTACATTCATCAACTGCACAGACAGGAGCTGGGGCGTGCTGTGCTGTGGGAGAGCTCACCAGAAGGAGCTGCTAGAAAACCTGCCTTGTCTGGACAACCTGTTGGTCCTGTCTGCATAATGACACCCAAAGTTTGTACCCAGACTGAAAGTGGCTAATGGGTAATGTACTTCCTTCAAAGAAAGCCTTTCCACCCAGATTAATATGCAAAGTCATTTTTTTTTAGGGAAGTTAGACATTGTGATTGTGATTTTAAAAAGACTTACTTTGAAAGTAAATGGTGAAAAAAAGACATTCAAAAGAAATAGATATATACAACCAAGGCCAGTTCCTAAATAGGCTGTTCCTGGCAAAGGGGAAGAACATTACCTGTGTAGTTCACACAAAATAAAGTTTACTTTAAGCCAATTTTCTAGACAATTATTCACAAATAACCTAAGATGTTCATTGTGATATATGGGTTTCTGTTTAATAGAAGTGGTTCTCTGAAATTAGAATTTTTCTTCTGGAAATTACATTTTTTCACTTTAATATTAATAGGTTTCACAACTTGGCTTATTAGAAATTATTATTTTGTGTTTACTTATTTATTTTTGAGACAGCCCGGGCTAGAGTGCTGTGGCATCAGTCTAGTTCATAGCAACCTCAAACTCCTGGGCTCAAGCGATCCTCCTGCCTCAGCCTCTTGAGTAGTTGGGACTACAGGCATGCACCACCATGCCCTGCTAATTTTTTCTATTTTTAGTTGTCTGGCTAATTTCTTTCTATTTTTAGTAGAGATGGGGTCTGGCTCTTGCTAAGGCTGATCTAAAACTCCTGACCTCAAGTGATCCTCCTGCCTAGGCCTCCCAGAGTGCTAGGATTAAAGGCGTGAGCCACCACGATTGGCCATTAGAAATTAAATCTGGAAAGAACCTGAAAAAAAAATGATTTTAACATGTTTTCAGTGTTCCAAATTAAATATCTGAATGGCAATATGATGTATAACAAAGTTATAGGCAAGTATCAACTTATTTGCTTATATATTAATTTTTATCATTTAAATTAATATGAAAATTATCAATAAGAAACTTGTTATTAAGAAAATATGTAATGTTTCTGCTTTGACAGTAACTGGAAACCAACAAACACAATTCCTCAATGTAGTTTTTTCCTTCTGTATTGGAACTTTTGGGGCTTTTTAATTTTTATTCTTAAAACAAAAAACTTTTGAACTAAGGGTCAAAGTCCTTTAGCATCACTCATATATTAAATGCTCATATCTTGCTCTTCACTTTTCTTCCTCTATTTCCTTTTTATATTCCATTTATACTCTACCAAAGAGCATTATTTGTAAGGTACAGCTAGGGGTATAAAATTGGCAGAATTAACAATTCCATCCCCAGACTAAGTCACTTTCCAAAAGTGAGGCCACTAAAGATGTCATGGACACTAAGGTATGAGGAATTGGTACTTTGCTTCCTATAGCAGCACTGTCCACTAGAACTTCCTGTGAAGGTGGGAATATTACATAACTATGCTGTCTAATGCTGTAACCAATGCAGCCACATGTGGCTACTGAGCACTTGAAATGGGCTAGTACTGCTGCAGGACCGACAGTATGGGGCCTAGAATTTCCATTTTTTTTAGGGAAGTCTTTACGGGGTAGAACTTAGCAACTAGATTGTGTCCTTAAAGGTAACAAAACCCCTCAAACCCTCAAATGTACAATGACCTTCAATTCTATTTCTGCTTTTGCATTTTCATTGAGTTTGTGGCTATAAGTTGTGTAGACTAGTGGTCCCCAATCTTTTTGGCACCAGGGACCAGTTTCGTGGAAGACATTTTTTCCACAGACAGGGGTGGTGGACGGTTTGAGGATGATTCAAGCACATTACATTTATTGTGTAGTCAAACCTCACTGCTAAGGATACTCTGTATTTGCATCTACTCCCCAGCACTAGCATCACCACCTCAGCTCCACCTCAGATCATCAGACATTAGATTCTCATAAGGAGTGTGCAACCTAGATCCTTCACATGCCTAGTTTACAGTAGGGTTTGTGCTCCTTTGAGACTAATGCTGCTGCTGATTGTATGCAGAGCGTATGCAGCAATGTGAGTGATGGGGAGTGGCTGTAAATACAGATGAAGCTTCACTTGCTCACCTGTCCACCTCCTGCTGTGCAGCCAGGTTCCTAACAGGCCAGGCTCCAGTACCAGCCTGAGACCCAAGGGTTGGGGACTACAGGTAAAGATAATAACATGTGCACTGATCTTCACATTTCACATGAACAGGAACTGAGTCACAGTAGTAACACACCTATGTGGGAACTAGTGTTATTTGCAATAGGAATGAAAATGTGTAACTTTATGTTATCTCACTGCCTTCTAGGAGGATAATCTCATGGTGGTCTGAGCCTAGTGTGGATGGATTACCTAGTAAATGTAAAAGTCTTTGGGTTTTTTTTTTTTTTGAAACAAGAAACTATTGCTATTCATATTTCATGGACATATTCTTTATGGTTAATGGAATATCTCCTGCAAATATCTTGACATCAGATATAAATATTTTAAAAATCTATACAGAATTAACATGAGTAAAAATTTAAGCAGCTTTTGAAATAGTACAATGGCAATATGAAATATTATTTCTGTGAATTAGAAAACTATCTTCCTATGATTGTTCACATGTATGAGACAAAAAACAGCAGTGAAAAAAATCTCTCTAATTTAGTTGTTCAGTTTCCTACTGTCTTGTATTAAAAGCTACCTAATAGAATTTATAGTTGGAGAAACCTTTTAGGCAGCACTCTTTGTATTTTTTATTAAGTCCAAACTCAGAGAATCTACTTAATGTCAATTTTGTACAATGGTTATACTGCACAGCATATTTTATTTTAAATCTACAGGACATGATGATAAATTGATAATTGACCCCAAGGCATTATAAATAAAGAGCCCTGTTTTTCATTAGTCTAGTAGTACCTAGTCATAGGAAAAGAAGACCAATGCTTATTTAGCCCTGAGAAGTGAGCAATCAAGAACTCATGGCTTTAAAAACACACATTTAAAGAAAGCAAATTTCTAGCTGTGAACAGTAACAGAAAATTCAATTATAAGAACATATGATTAGAAACATGCCAAAAGCAGTTTGTGTGTGTGCTGCTAAATAGAACGTTCTTAACTGTGTTTACTTTCAAAAATGTCTAGCTGAGAAATAAACTAAATAATGTCAGATCGCACAATTCCTGGTGGTATTTTTGTTTAGGGTATCCAAATGTAATTGTCTCACCTTGACATCTTCACCCTAGGTGCAGTTTTCATAAAAGTTCATTCATGTAGAGACATCACTTTAAACATGCTCCCCAGGCTCATACTTACATTGCCATATGTAGACTACCTGTCTTAGTACTACTGGCTCTCTCTTGCTTCGTTAATAAATAAACAATATGTGTTTTGAGACTCTTGACATAAGCAAAGATACCATGGAGAATGCAAAGTCGGTAAAATGTAGTCACTTGATCTTGAGATTCCAAATATAGAGAGAATGAATATGTCCTAAAGATGAAATTTTATAAATATAATAGCAAATATGAACCAAGTGTTTTGCCCATGCAAAAAATAAATAAATAAGAGATAGCATTAATTTGAGAGAACTAAAAAGACTAGCAAGAAATATGTGGCACTTAAAAATAGTTCTGAAAGATAAGCTGAATTTTAATTGATAAGATGCAGGGGAGGTTTTATGCTTTAAAGGACACCACTAAGAAAGTGAAAAGACAATCCACAGGATGAGAGAAAATATTTACAAATCACATATCTAATAAGGGCTGTTATCTCTACAAGAAGATATATGAACAGCCAAAAAACACATGAAAATATGCTCAGCACCTTAGTCATTTGGTAAATGCCAATCAAAACCACAAGGAGATACCACTTCACACTTACAAAATGGCTAAACTAAAAAAAAAATACAGACAATAAGAAATATTGATAAGGATGTGGAGAAACTGCTGGAATGCAGAATTGTATAGTTACTTTGGAAAAGAGTTTGTCAGTTTCTTGAAAAGTTAAAAACAAAGTTAAACAATGACCCAGCATTCCACTCTTAGATATGTCCCCCAGAGAACTGAAAACATATACTCGCACAAAAACTTCTACATAAATGTTTATATTAGTATTATTCAAAATAGCCTCAAAGTGGAAACAACACAAATGTTCATAGAGTGATAAATAGATAAATGAAATGTGTTATATTCATACAGTGGAATATTATTCAGCCATGAAAAGATATGAAGTACTGATTGATACATCCTATAACATGGATGAACTTTAAAAACATTATGCTAAATGAAAGAATACAGGAGGCCATATATTGTATGATTCTATTTATATGAACGGTCTAGAATAGGTAAATCCATAGAGACAGAAAATAGACTTGTGGTTTCCAGGGATTAGGGGGAAGGAAAAGTGAGAAATGACTGCTAATGGGTGCATGGTTTCTTTTTGCAGTGATAAAAATATTCTGGAATTTGATAGTAGTTATCGCTGCACAACTTTATAAATAGACTAGAAACCACTTAGTTGTTCACTTAAAAGGGTGAATTTTATAGTACGGGAATTATATGTATAGGTCAATTTAAAAAATAGGATGCAGGAGAGAACTCCAGGTAAAGTGAGTGGATGGTATAAGCAAAGATGGGAAAAGGTAAGAAGGAACTAGAGATGTTTGGAATAGGGCAAATGATCTGTTGAGTATGGGTACACATATATGTATGCAACTCCATATGTATACATACAGGAAGGTAAGGCTGAAATGTTGGATAAAGGGAAGATAAATCAGTGGGGGTGTCAAAGGGTCAGCTAAGGAGTTTGGCATTTATTTGTTGATACTAAGGAAATTAATTTGATAGTAGTGTTATTTTTGCCTAAATTGGATGGAGAAAAATCTGAAAGAAGCAAATCAGCTACCCACAATGAACAGCAGTTGCCCTGAAAGATAAGAAAATATCATACCTGGTGGTTGAGGTGATGTGGGGAGAGGGTCGTGGATTTTGGGTGAGGGATCAGAAATGACTGAGAGAGCAGTTTCCCTGAACCAAGAACCGTCCTCTGACCAGTAGAAAATATCTCCTGGTCTCTATCACAGGTCCCAAGTAAAATGAAATCTATATCTTTTTGAAAGTACAAGAAGAGGAATTTTATTTTTTATTTCAGAAATACTATTAGACATTAATTATAATTCTCCTTGAGGTTTTGCTCATAATTTTACCAAAGCCTTTCATTTTTTACAGAAAACAAAGGGACTAATCAACAGTGAGACAGTTTAGCCTTTCTCAGAGTTAGGAATTTAGTTAAATTCGCAAAGAAAGTAGAGGCTACAATAAATCTGGGGTAAGTGGAAAATGTCTATGAACAGGAGTATTTCAAGCCATGTATTAGGTAGGCAATTTCCCCTCATGATAAAAGGAAGTGTATTAATTTTATCAGCGGAAGAATTTAGACAGCATATACACAGGACACAGCCAAGGATAGCTGATAAAAAGGCGCCTTCGCCGCTAGCTGGAATCAGGGGCAAGCCCGCACAGCACTCTGTCCTCTGATATCCAAGCCTGTCTGCTATTAATATATATCCCAGAACTCTGCTGGTCCTGAATATATTATTATTTATAATAATCTGCATATAGAACAGTGGACAATTAAGTTCTAAATTATTTCTTCATATATTTCAGAGAGGACAAAGGATAAGAACTGGAGCAGTTGGGAACGTTTCCTACCAAAGCTAACTTCACCTTAGAGAATATGGGATGGAGAATAGGGATAGAGAAAGCATTGTCAGTGGATTCCATGACAGGCAGAGAAAGACAATGAAGATATTTTAGCAGGAAGATGATATCAGGAAAATCAAGTTTAAAACTATTTAGCACATCAAGGAAAAAAGTTAGGGTGTTACAAGATGAATAAGAGCGGTAAGGAACCAACCTTAGTCCCAGTGAAATTCTAGAATATGTAGTGCATGATTTGATATGGCAGACTCATGAGTGATCCTAGCAAGAGACAATGAGGCCCTTTTATCAATTCACAGGCAGCAAAATGGAGAGAAAGTTGAATATGACTGGAAGTTTGAGAAAATCATTAGATGTGGCTGATTTAGAAGTGTGGGAGAGTTTATGGGCAGCCTTGAATATCAGAGGGAATAATTAATATGACAAAGAGAGATGTTACAGATGTGGGGTGTGGAGGAAATGTTTGCCTATGAGACAACTGCATGGTTCTCTGCCTGGTAGACTAATGAAATGTTGCCAATATTAATGAAAAAAGAAAACTTTACAAAGGAGACCCTGATATCATGTATTCATTGATTTAACAAACACTTGTAGATTTTCTTTTATATCCTATGTGGTTAGCTAATCATCAAGAGTGTAGTGAAAGAAACAATATAATCTCTACTGTTCAGTGCTCAGAATCCCTGGGAGATTATCTGTTCTTGTAAATAACTGCAATGCAATGTGAAAAGCATAAAGCTAGGGGCAAGCCAAAGTTGGTAGCGAATGAGTCAGAAAAATTGTCACAGAAAAGTATCTCTTTGGGATGGTCATTAAAAATTAATAGGAGTTCACCAAGCCAAAAATTCCAAAAAGGATTTAAAAGGTCAGAGCAGTGTTTGCAGCCAGGGAGACACCAAAAGTAGGGAGTATTCTAAGTCATGATTAGAAATTTGCTGAAGTTGGATCCAAGGATCCCAGTATCAAGGAGCTACTGGAGAGGAAGAAGATGTTAGAAGATGTTGAGGATCATATGGATTTCAGATTTCATTCCATAGAGCCAGTGGAGGTTGTAAAGCAGGGGAGTAACAGTATTGTATTTACGTCCTAGAAAGATTAATTTTGTGGTAGGATTTGAGGGTGAAGGGGTGAGGAGAGAGGCAGGCTAGGATCTTGCACTCTTCCGGATGAGAGATGACGAGGACCTCCTCTGGGGCTGGTAGAAGACACGGAGAAAAGGAAACCAGGAGCTGTTAGGGAGGTTAAATCGCCAGAAGTAAGTGATGGCATAGAGGGAGAAAGTGAGAGGGAGCAGAAGCTATCAAGGAAGACTGCAATGTTTCTTGTTTGTGTGACATGAAATGGATGTGTCATTTACTAAGATATGAAACACTAGAAAAGAAGCAGGTCTCAGGAACAGACAGTAAATTCATGTTGGTGTACATTAAAAATAAGTTGCCAATAGCGTTCTTCTTTGGGCTCTTTAAGAAAATAATTCAGAGTTGTGGCCTCTCTTTCTCTTCAACTTGATGCAAAAAAATCAATTAGTCTACACTTTTCCTTGCATCCATGGTGGGAATGTGATTCCTTTTGTTCTTACAAGAGTTAGCAGTGCAATTTAATTGTTTTTGAATTTGATAAGGAGTATTTGGATTCCCAAACTAGCTTTACACATTTCTGTACCATGAATTGTTCTTTTGTTATTGTTGTTAGAATTCAGCCAGTTATTTACTGTTATCTGTTGAAATAGCCCATGGAGAGGAAAGGTGAGCTGAACACTTGAAACTCAGTATCTGGTTAAGGTTGTCTACTCAGTGGGTTTAACAATATTCACAGATAAACAACTCAGAAGCATAATACTTGTATCATAGGCCCTCAGGTATTCAGAAAATAGGTCTTCTCTTACGATCCAATAGCCGTAATTCAAATTAAACAGCTGGCTTTTCCAATGTGCATTTCTCAATATGAGTCATTTCTTCATAAACATACCAAGTAGTTCGCTATGTGGTAAGATTTCATCCAGAAGATCCTTTTCTTAAAACCTTTATACATGACTATTTTTAAAGCATGAAATTGTTTTAGGTGCAGACTCTTATTACATAATACAACGATGCAGTCTTTACTTCCTACTTTGGAGATATTGATTTAAATTTACATTATGGTGTAATTGATTGAGAAGGTGGAGGGAGACAGTCCTTGGCAATGGGTACCTGAGGGGACAATGAATCAAGGGGAGATAAGTGAAATAAGAATAAAACTATAACCTTCCAAATACAAACTTTTTCGAGTTCACCATATCTATTATCTCTCAGTCTAAGTCCTTAGCCTCTGTGTGTGTATTTGTGCACGAAGGATTTAGTAGGAAAAATAAAGAAGTGGCAAGGTTAACAGGAAAAGGTCAAAATTGGGAATCTGAAAATCCTGTTTCTGAAACTGACTACTGAAACTGCCACAAACTGAATGTTTGCTCTTTGGCAATTCTCTAACCGGACAGGATGGTTAAAAGGTTTTCCCAAGGCAAACAGAAAGTGATGATGATGGGGATGATGACAAATATCACTTGGATACTTGTATAAAATACAAGTTCATGGATTTTTTTTTGTAATATCTATATGTGCCTTAATATCCAAGAGCAGAAAGAACAGGATGGCTCTCTTGGTATTAGAGTTTTAAAATAAATTATTTTATTGGATTTTAAAAGTAACTGTAAGCATTACAGACCACAATACTTTACCAATAATCTTTAGACAAAAAAAGAAAAGAGGGAGGGAAACAATGAAGGGAGAGAGAGAAGAGAAAAAAATAAAATAATTTTTATGAGGTTAATTTTTTATTTTTTGAGTTCAGAAAGCCTGCGATCAATTTATTAAATAGGTGATAGCGAATAGTAATTGAATTAATGTTATTGATTTGTATTAAGTATCTCTTTAGTGAAGCTATTTGCCTATATTTATTTCTATCTTGTCTCTACTAAGCTGTTGTTACTGAAATAAGTGTGAAATAAGCAAATACACACACATTTACTATAGCAAACAGGCCGCCCAGAATCTAATTAGACAAAACTCTGTCCATCTGCTCTGCATTATCATGGGGCCTGCTCAAATGGATGCTGTTTCATTACTAAAAGGCAGAGAAATGCAAATTGAATTGAGCTGGACTTCCTCTCAGACAGAGACCAGGGCATGAAGTCAAACCCTTGCTGTGATCGAACAAAGCACCACTGGGAAAAAGTAGGATGAGAGGAGATTTCTTTTTCTAAGGCCACATGTCTAGTACTTACTGGAGGCCATAAGGGAATGTTCATCCCATTGTTCCGTACAAGGCTACATGAGTTGCCACAATATAAACCTTGTTCACTATGCAAATTGTTGATTTTGGTACTTAGTCCCTTGTGACAGATGCCCTTTTATTAGCTGTATGTCACGGCATGTTGAATTGCATTCAACATGAGTGAGACAAAAACTAGCAGGATGGACATGGAGTTTATTTCATAGAGTAAGTAATTTGCATTTAATACTTAGTTATCTACAGAGCTTAATTAAAATGCATTGATAAAACTATTGTTTAAAATAGCATCCATAGTATGCAATAATTTTCAAAACCTCTTTTTGGTTACATTCCTGTTCAAATGGTTTTAAACTAGTTTTGATAATTTATTAATAGGGATAATTAATTACTGATGTTTTCAACAAGATTTTTAAAAACCTTTGGTTTTAAAAAGTTATAGATTTAGAGCAGCTAAAAAGCTAATATACTGTATTAAAAGTTTTACACTTTGATCTTAGAAATAGGTTTTGAAATGACATTTTTCTCCATATGAGGAATTTGTGCCATTTTCTTCAGTAAAAGCTATTTTCCTGCACAAATGGATGCATTTTATCCTGGATTCCATTCATGCTTATTTTTTAAAATGTTTATCTCTTTGTAGAAATGCACTCTAATAAGGATCCAGTCTTCCAAGCTTCAATAGGAGCAAAAGAATTGGGTTTTATGTTAAATTTAAAGGTTTTTCCTGTAAGTATTTTTCCTGATAAAAGGTTACACTGTATTAAAAGAAAACTACATACAACTGGCAAAATCTTAAAAACTGGAGACCTATGGTGACAGCTTCAATGTTTCTTCTCGTACTGCCAGTGACAGATAAGCCTGAAGTAGAAGGAAAATATGTTCTACAACCCAGGCCTCCCTGTCTGTGCTGTATTCTGCACTCAAAGGGTTCACTCCCAGGTTGTCTCCAGAGACTCCTACCTTCTTAGCCAATAATGCCAATCCTTAGGCTCCTAGGAAAGAAGCAGATGGATAGTTCTATCCTACAAGAATAATTAATGATAAAGTGTTATTTTGTTACATTTCTCCTAAAAGATTATAATTTCATTTTCTACAAACTGTAGTCATCATTTCCAAATGGGGAGAAGATAGCCTTCAGTATTGAGACAGCAGAGACTTTGTGTCTCATGACACAGACCCAAACTCATGATAGACATCAATGAGTGACCATAAAAGCTCTGCCAACCTAGTACTCAGTGTACACATTGCTATCACCACCTTCTGATAAAATTAAGACTCTGTTTTCAATGTTCTGGCATCTGGAAGATCAACCATGACTCTCCCAGGGAAGTGGCTGTTGGAGCTCCACAAGGAGTAAATCCAGTGGATTGGTCTGGAAATTGAGGAAAGGAATATCTATGGATGCTCTGGTGGCTTTGCTATTTAGTTAAACTGAAGGAAGCATGCATCAAATGGTGTTCTGATCCAACAATCCCTTTTGCTTACACAGCTTCCTTAAAGCCAGTCCCATCTTTTGTGAATCTCTATATTGTGTTAACTGTGACCTGAACACCTGTGGTCAATATTGCCTTTGAATAGCCCATTTGGCTGTTTCTTCCATTCATACAAAGATGGTCAGTCTGGACGCCATGACTTTAGTTTTCCCTTCGATTGCTACTCTCACTCTGCTCCTTTGTCGTCACAGGTGCACAGCACCCTCTTTGCTTGCTCTAGCATCCTGTGGTTTGTGTGTGTGTGTCATTGGTCATTGTCATTTGCCTTTTTTCTTTTGATTTGTTGTTGAGCAAGTAAGCCTGTATCTAGTTACTTTTCTTATTATATGTGGCTCTACCTACTCATCTGACCAGATGTGTCTGCATAAGGACAAATATGTATATGTGTGTTTAAAATTTCTCTGTTAACTTTGTGTCTAGAACAAAGCCCATTTTCTGAGACTTTCTTGCTGACTCTGTCTACTGTTGATCAGTAGTCACTCCAACAACCTATTAAACATTTAACTTTTGGCCTAACAAAAAACTGTGCTTATGGTAAATCCTGGGAATGAAGTTATATTTGTATAGGTTCAGGTATAAAATAATGCTGTAGATGAGCATTTCAGGGGAAATTGCATCTTCCCACTGCTCCTGACACTATAGGATGTAGCTGTAGCCTATGCTCCTAGGATCAGATCTTGTCATACATAAAAAAGAGATAGTAGTGATAATTTTTTAGATAAATTATTAGATAATGGACCAAACAATTTAACCTGATCCAACTCTTCCTAATAACAAATCTTTATACAAAAAGACTCATGGAGATAAAAACCATTAATAAAAAGGCTTATTGATTAGTAAATCATTTTTAATTCTAAAACTTTTTAATTATATTGCCTTACTTTGAATTTTGTTTTCAGCATATATTCAATTAATTTATCGATAGCATCTTTAATTCATTTTAATTATAAAATGAGGTTGACACCTTTTGAATATAAAACTTTTGAATACATTCTTAGTGAATATATTGATTTATATCTGGGGAATATTTGAATGAGAATTGAGATAGGAGAAAAGATAGAAAAAATTACACTTCATGTATGTGACTGAGAGGGAGACACACATATCTGGTACATAATTCATTCCATCTTTTGTGAAAGAATCTACCTAAGACTAGGAAGTAAAACTCAAGTGTCTCATGGGACCAGGCCTGTGGTATAAATGAGTACAATCTGCAGGGTATTGGCAAGTAGTGGAGTCTACTGAAAACTGGAGAGTGCATGGGCTGCTATTCAGATCCCTGCATTTGTGGTTATCTTCCAGTATTTCAAAAGAAGCAAGAAGGCCATATTATTATGTGAAATCCTTCCTTTTTCAAAGTTCAGTTCAGATGTTTTAAATCTCTATGAGCCCTCTCCTCCCCCATGTCTATAGTCTGTGTTGTAACCTGTGGGCTGCCAGTTTACAATCTCAGGTATAAGCTTATTAAACTTATTTCTTTTCTACTCAAAGTATAATTTTTGTATTAGAAAAATCTGCCTCCAAAAAGGCATTAGTATATGTTAATTTACATCTCATCAAGGGTGGTATATAATAGAGACTCCAGTTATATTTGTTGAATGAATGCTGAGAATTGCCTATTAAAATATAATCATACTTTCCTCTTTACACTCTTAGGGTATATCCGGCTAATATCACTGATTATATCTGGCTAATATCACTGAAATGGGGCAGTAGACATACCCATTTGACAAACCACACTGAAACTAGTGTATGTTGGATTATTAAAAATAAGCAGAAATTAAATTTGCTTTGATAGTACATTGGTGGTTAGAAATTCTTAACTTCATGGTATATTTTTATCAAATTTTAATGGTGATTAAATGTTCTAAGATCAGCAATTGTTACTTTGTTTACATTTTCCTTCTTATATAAATAAATCAGTTTGTCTGTTTATTTTCTACCATGAGTTAGTTCTTTTGTTCGACAGAGTTGAATAATGCCTAGGAATGCATGGTACAGCATAGGAAATCAAGATATTTTGGAGCAATATTACAAAATCTGCTTTAGGGCCTATAGTGCTCCCCAAGGCCATTGATCCTTGTGTTCAGTAGTTTCCTTGAATGGTTTTCAACTTATTTTGAATGAAATGTTCAAATTTGTATTTATTATCAAGAGATTATTTACATTTTTGGGTGTAATGTGTTATGAAATTGTTTTTTTGTTGCTATTCATTTTGTATTTTGAAGGAAAGAATTTGTGTAATCATTATCAGTGTTAAATTTGTTGTAAAACTATAAATCGGAGAGAATTGATTATATGTCAAGCTTTTGGTTTGTATTTGTAATGTATGATTTTAATGTCTGTGTGGATTTGATTGGTTTTCTTTTCAGAAGCCTGCACACAGAGTAGGCTGACACCATTCTCCAATGATTGACTCGTCACCACAAACACCTATGTATCACCATGTAAAAACAGTACAGGCACAAGCAAAACCTGCCGGCAATCTCAAACAGATCTTTACAGACATGGTTATAAGTGCCTGTCCCTAAAGTGAAATATCGTGTTGCATCTTCTTTGAAGCTGGGTAAAGGCTGAATCTGGACTTTAGGAGTTCATTGGCTGTTGAGTGAGTTCCCTGTCACAGAGAGAACACTTGAGAAACAGTTCCCTCTTCCCACTTAGCTGGGATACTTTGGCAGTGTGTGGATTATGACAACTAAGCCTGGGGGGTGCTATTGCTACTGCACTTGTGACTGCTATTCACACATTTGCTATAAAGCCATATTTTATGGTGGAAGCCTTAGCTACCACCTGAAACTACTTGTACAGGCTATTCCATCAGCCAGTTGTATTACTTTATATTTGTTCATATGATGAGATTTTGATCCATATGTACAAGTTGTGTTAAAACAACTTTAGCTCTTTAAAGGTGTCCATGAAATGAGAATTGTACTGCCTATTTGACTGGCTTGGTTGTGAATAGGAAATGTGATGCTATGTGTAAAATACCACCAAAATGTCTAGAAAATCTAGGTGATAAATAAATACTTACTTCTCTACCTCACCTCCACTATGGCCCCTTCCTTCCACCTTTCTATTCTAATCTGCCTCTTATTTGAGCCATTTTATGGTCAGTATTTATAAGTTATACTACTTGGTGAATTTCAAATATCCTAAGTTATTTTCTACCTTTAATTGCCTGAAGAGTGTCATCTTAAGAAAGGTTATAAAGTTGTTTTTATTTTATATAAATAAATATTCTTATGTAAGTCCTATATCCCAAATACCCCTGGGCCATTCAAACCATCCAGATCATACATAGTTCTCTAAATATCACATAAACTTTGACAACTTGTGCTCTGATCATTCTGTTTATGTTTCTTGGGTAGCCATTAATTGCTCAATTGCTTTGGTATCCAAAGCATCTGAAAATATCCTATACTGAATATTTATAGTACATTCAAGTCACTTGTGTTCTCTGATAAATAATGACATTTTTCAGAACAGGATCATGTACCTTCAACTTTGTATCTCTGTTGCTTAACACAGAGCCTGACCTTTATTAGGAATGCAATAAACAATTGTTGACTAAATGAGCAAATTAGACCATTATTAACCAAATACAGAAATTAACCATATATAGAAATAAGTGAAAGCTGTGAAGCTGTACTCTAACAAAATAGGCTTAAGCCTTTGATTAATGTCCTGATGAATGAAGGATGGAATTTAAATGCTCAACACACGCCAAGGGTGTGTACCCAGAATGTTGTGCAATTTCCAAGGTACTAAATTCAACTCTTTCCTTTTATTCCCAATCAAGAAACATACCACATTGCAGGCGAGTGAGAGTTATGATAGGGAGTTGAATTAGAAATTACCATGATTTTATTTTTAAAAATAAGAAAATCATTTACAAAATTTTCCGTGATTCTTTCGGAGGCATGATTCTAAAAGGAAATGATTGTAAAGGAATTTCTCTGTAATGGCTAAATGTACTATTTTTTAATTAAAAATATTATTTTTTGTTTAAATGCAAGCCAGAGTGAAGTTACGTTTTATAAAAACGATTAGCCTTTGACTTTGCCAGTAATGTTATATTTCATTCTTGGAAATTCACTGTGAAGTCCTGCAATAGAGACATAGCTTGGTGGTTATTTAACAAGTCTGTTTATTAGCTATGCAACAATTATATTCATCTCTTACCGAACCTAGCTCTGAAGTTTAACTTAGGTATATTTTCAGTTAAACCTTTAATTTTCTAATATTGATCTGGAATATGATTTGCTAGAAGATTCTCAAACCTACTGAGAATATAAGAGTTCTCAGCTTTCACTTAGTGAAGAAAGTAAAGCAGTTACCTGTTCCATATTAGGATTTTAGTGGTCAGGTATATACTTCCAGAATATATTTTATCTATATTTCTTTCCTGTCCTAGAAAGGGAAAGTTTAGTAGAATATATGATTTAATATAATATTAAATTTTATCAATTAATAAATAAATAATAATTATCTATTCTATGCTACTAAGTTTAATTATTTTTTATGGTATTAGTCCGGATATGTTAAGTTATATTAAGCTATCAAAGAAATCTAAAGTCTTGGTGGCCTAAAACAATAAAATCCATTCCTTGACCACGTTACATATCTATTATGGTAAACTAGGAACTTACTTTCACTTGACTTCACAAAATGACCAAGGCTGATAGAGAAGACACAATGTGGAAACTATACTATAGTCAGTAATTCCAAGTTTCTGCTCAGAAGTGATAAATGTCACTTCCACACACACTTCTTGGCTAAAGTCAGTTGCATCCATATATGACATCAAGGCACCAGTCCATATTTATGAGACTACATACCAAATTCAAAATAATTATTTAAAATAAAATAATGGATGTATTTAAAAACAAAAACAAAAAAGGTAAGAAGACTCAAGATTGCAGCTAGCCTATGTTATGATTGTTAGAAAAAATGGCACTAAAATCCTCAAATGACTGCAGTAATCACTCTATTACACATCACCAGAATATTTTGCAACAAAAATATAACGTCACAGTATAGCAAATATTCCTGTAAACTTTCTCTCCATGAGAAGTCATTCTGGTTGCCTTTGTCTTTCCTCATAAAATCTATTTTTCAAACTTTCCGCTGAGAAACACATTTGTTATTTTGCACAAGCCTTTACAAAATCTTCAACTCTAAATTTCTTAATGGATGGGATAGATACGATGGAGAGTCAAATATAGTGCACAAAATCATTTAAATTTTCTGCCTTAGAAATATTGCAAGGGTGATGACATTTTAAAGGTTCTCATTTACTCTCTTAATAGTGCTATAAAGAGACATTTGGCTAAGAGAAGTTTCAAATATACAGTACATAAGCAATTTGAGAAGGATGGTGGAGATATTATACTACTAATATAGCTACATCTGTATAACTAATGACAAGAAAAAAAATAACATAAGGGTCAAAGAATGTCTAATTTAGAGTGATAAAGCAAGGTGGAGTCACTAAAATTTAGCCCGTTGAGGGCGTGAAAAACGTTCTAAAAGAGCAAAGAGCAAGGAGGTTTACTCTTTTGTTGAATTTTTGAACTATTAGAGGTAGAATTCTTGGTGTTAATTTAGGCAAGTGGCACATCCCAAATCTGAACTAGGACCTTGGTTTGACACATATTCTGGGAGAAGATTGCCACCTACTGGATCGCTAACACCACTCCTTCAGGTTTTATGTTTCTATGTAAATATGGTCCCTTTAAAAATACTGGTTGTCTACAAAACCTTCCCATGTTATTTCAACAGAAACTCCTAGGTGTGAAGTTATTTTAGTTATCCTACAGAGAGTGACCTAAAGGTAACTTGCTCCAACACTTGACTGCCACTCCTCCTTGTTCTAGGGGTCATCTCTACAGCTCTTTGGGGTGCAATAGAGGAGGTTCTGGCTTTCTTAAAATTATCAAGTAAGTGTCAGTTGATATCCTGCCTCAATCAAACCCAACTATTCCATTGTATTTGTAATAGATAATTATCCTACAGGAAAAAAAAAGCATGATTTAAAAAAATTAATTATCAATTGCTTGAAGTAGTTCTACTGCCTAAAAATGTTCAGCTTTGAAATATATTATTGACCATGTATTACACATAGGTGGATAAGGAGAATGATAATCCAATTTGAAATGTATTCATATGAACCGCAAAACTGTTGGTGATTTCTCTGGACAAATGGCATACAGCCAAAATTAATCCTTCTCCATTCAGTTCTCACAGTATGACCTTTTGTAACATAAGCAAGAGATTTCAACTCTATCTTTTGAGTGTTGAAAGAAGGGTAGATTTGAGACTACTTACAACTCTGCCAATTTTAAAGGTAAAATATTTTAAATAGTAGTGAATTAATATAACTGATGGTGTTTCAGTAGAAGAGTATAAGGAAAGACAAAGAGAGGATTTAAACACACAGAGCAGCAGGATGGGAAGAGTGCCGACTGGAGGAGTAGCTCCGCAATAAGAGAGGCAATTGAGAAGAGAAAATGGAATAGGAATAAGGGATTAAGGATAATTATTAGAAATAAAAGTAAAAAGTGGGGATGGTGTCTATGTAGGAGACAATGTGATATAGAAAGAACAAAAGAACAAAATCAAAACTTTGAAACTACATATAATCAGGGGCATGTCAGAGCGTGAGTTAAGCAATCTCTTTAACTTAGCTGAGGACCAGTGTCAACTGCTGCAAACTAAGGACAGTTTCTCCAAATTTTTGTTTTTATTGAATCAATGTATATAAGATGCTTAAGGTCCTGAAACAGAAAGTAAACATCTTTTTTTTTTCATTTCAGTGAAGAGTTTAAAAGAAAAATAGAAAGGTAATGAAGATGCAAAAAATAATAATAATAATAAAACAGAATAAAGGACAATAAAAAGGAACTTAGGAAAAGCAAGCTGAAAGAAAAAGAATTAAAATGGCCATAGCAATAGAAAAAAGAACTTGATGAAAAAATTGATGTGGTAACAAAAATAGTACTGGTTCAATATGATGCTCCCATTATTAAAAGAAAGTAAAATAGGCAGGCAAAAAACATTGTGGTGGCCAAGCCAAACCAAATAACCAATTTAGCTCTTCCCATGACTTTGTATGTATATGAAAGTAATTTCCAATTTTCACCTGTAAATTTTTAGCTCCACTATCTTTGAGCTAAATTTTCACTTGTCAACAACTTTCTGGACATTTTTGTTTGAATATTTCACCCATATCTTTGAGTCAAAATGTTCATGTTGGAATATCATTAACTTCATTATGAAATTTGATCCTCTCCCTCAATTTATTTTTTCTTTTTGTAGAGATGGGGTCTCATTATGTTACCCAGGCTGGTCTCCAACTTTTAGCCTCAAACAATCCTCCCTCCTTCACCTCCCAAGTAGCTGGGATTACAGGCCTGAGCCACTTCAGCTGACATCTTGATTTTTTCTTAATTATTAGCGTCATTTTTCTCCCAGGACAGAGGGCAATTAACTCAGTACTTATAATTTTCCTTTTTCTCTGTCATCAGCCTTCCAATGTGGTATAATATTTGTGGTGACAACAATGATGAAAACTAGAGTGTATATAGTATTATAGAATTTACATAATTCTTTCCCATATATAACATTATTTAATCTCTTTCTAAAGATCATTCTGCTGAATCCATCTCCTCTATATCTATCCAAAAAGAAATTATTTTTTTCTTACAATGTATGTTCCTTAACACAATATTCAAGACATTCTGTGATCTTATGCAACTTGGTTTTTAGACTAATTTTTTTTTATATTTCCCAAATATCTTCTTCCTGATTGCTTTTCCTCCAAGATAACTTTGTTAATGTCTTTCCCTCTGCACATTAAAGTCCATTCATACTTCAAGGCCCTGATATGATGCTAGTGTCTCTATGATCCCTTACCCAATAGAGGCCAGCCAGCCCAGAAGGTGCCAGGTGCGACTTTCTAAGAGTACCAGAACATCACTAGAATAAATTGGAACTGTTTATGACCCAATGAATACATACATACATTATATATATTCTCAATTACTCATAGTGACTCAAATTTAGTGTTCTTGAGAAATCATTCAATTGCTAATTTGAGACCAAACAATATGAAGGAATATTGTTGGGTCCCAAACAATATGTTTCCTTATTTGAAATCAATGATATATTTTATAATCAAAATTTTAAGTCTTCCCAGGTAGTTATTGACTTAACATAGAAATTTTAAAAATAAGACATAAAGAGGGAGGAAGAGGGGCCATAGAGAATAAGTAAATTTTTTTTTTTTAATTTCCTTCAGAACAGTGATTCTTCATTGGCCAATGGAAGAAATTAGGAAATGAATTTATTTCTTTATATAATGTCAACAGAAAAAAAATCTCTTCCCATATCCACATAGCAAATACTGAGCAAATAATGAAATCATACTTTTTGGAAACCTTGAATTTATTAGCCTACTCAGGTGTTCAAATGCTTAGGTTCCTCTGAGTTTATGTGCTTTATCATACTACTGTCTTGTTTTATAAAGTGTTCAGCATAGATTTGTCTATTTCTCTAAGTCCCAGGAAGCCAGCCTTTCTATCTTAGACAACTTTATGCTAGAACAAAAATGTGAACAGTTACAAGAACTGGAAGTCAAGAACCATACTTTCCGTGTTAGTTCCTGAGCATAGAGCCTAGTAAAAATTGGCACTTTGTCTTATGTTTTGCATAGATGAGGTAGTTGAAATGAGTTAAAAAGACTTAAAATAACAATTAACTAAAATTTTAGATTATTATATTATAACTAGTGGCATGAAACACCCAAGACTTCACACAGGTGTACATGCACACACACACAGACACAGACACACACATAATATCAGATTTAAAGGTAGAAATAAACTCTGTTTACTCAAGAAGGACTATTGTGTCCATAAATGCAAGTGTTAAAAAGCAAATGTACCCTCAAAGCAGCTGTATGAGTTTTCTAGTATTTTTTTCTGAATTTTAGATTTATAAAAACCATGTCTCAGCTGCTACCTTTCAATAATTTTACTCTAAGGCAATAAATAATTCAATGTGCTAATTTGACAGATGACTCTCCAGGAGCCTCCTACCATTACTAGCATCATTAGGCCATAATATGCATGACGAGGACGAGCCATTCAGCAAATGTCCTTCACTTGTTTACCCCTAAAGAGCTGTACTCTGCACAATTAACTAATGAAGCATTATGGCTCCCTTTTTTTTCCTTCCCTGCTATTTCAATATATCAATGCAGAGAGTCTGAGGGAAAAAAATATATTCTATTTCCTTTTGCTAAATAAGTATTTACAGGATGGTTAAGACTGCACCGTAGCTCCCAGATGAATAAGAGGACGATAATAAGATGGTCAAAATGGATCGTCATCATTATTATTACTTCCTTTCCCTTCCGTGATTTGTAAAGAAAATACAAGCAATTTGGTGTTGAAATGCAAAAATAAAATAAAATAAACCCCAAAACAGGGCTCAAATCTGCTTAATATTTGTTGATTCTCAAGAATTTGTACATTGTCTTTATCAAGTTAGGTAATTTTATCCTCACCTGAAAACTTGATTGCACAAATTTTCTAAAATTCTTATTCAAGCTTAAAATTAAATTCCAGTTAAAAAGTACTGAACTAGTAGTGTGAATATGGGTTTTGGTGTGTATAGATCCACTCTTACTGTCCAAATCAATAGAGTGTGTGCCTATAGAGGGTTAAATGAAGTCACTAAGTTTATGTCTAAATAGTTCCATCCTGCAAAATTGAGTTAAACAAATAAATAAACACCAGTGGACTTGACTGCTGTTACTGTTTCATTAAACAGTTGGCTGCCAAGACATTTTGTTCCTGGAAAAGATGGCCTAAGGTAGAAATGATTTTAGGTACCCCTTTCTTGCATTTGAAGAATGTTTTATAGGGTCTTAGTTTAAAAATCATCCCATTCTTTACCATTCCTGTCATTGTTTTGGGATTTAGAGAGTAGAAAATGAACTCTGCTCAAAGCACGTTCATTAAAGAAAAGTGGGAGGATGCTAGGACTAGAGCAGTTACATTTTTCTCTTCCCAACTTTTATCCAGATCCACAGTGATGTTGATGTTATTTCAAGAGGTAATAGTCACAATCTTTCTTCTTAGATATGAAACTGGTTTTTTTTTAGTTGACAACAGTTTCAAAGATAATTATTATAATGCTCCTCTTTACACAAACAAAATAATAATCACTGTGATATGAATAATAATAGAATAGCTATGATTTATCAAGGTCCAATTTAGTTTAAGCCTTTTGTGCTTGTTGCATGTATGAGAAAAATATTTTTAAAATGGTGTGAAGGGCTTCTTGGTTCCTCTATGAGCCTTGAAGTTACAAGACATTTTCACATAAAAAGAAAAAATAAATGATTATATTTCAAGAGTTCTGTAGACAAATTCTGGTAGATTATCAATATCATGTCACCTCTATGGGGTTTCTCAAAATTACTACTACTTTAAACTATATACTTCTACATTCTGTCCCACCTGAACAATCAATCTATTCAATTCTTCTTTCATTAAAATCAATTTTAAATATGCTAAGTCAATAATGAGTAAATTTAGTGGAAAAATAATTCAAACACATTTTTATATAAATGTTTCCATTGGCTTTACTATAGTGTGGTAAATTATAGATGCAGTAAAATCTAATATTTCTGGTATATTATGTTTAATAAGTTGAATATTTTTTAGTTTTTAAAATATTTGCTTTTCTATTCTCATATAAAATGAAATAAAATTAGATACACCATGTAAAACTTATTTTTCAAAATGTAGTTAAAAATGGATAAAAACTACTTGAATGCCAGGGAAAGTAGTAGTTTTTTTGCTTTTATATTGGAGAGAAGGCCATGCATCATTCTTTATGAAACATCTCATCCATGAAAATCTGAGGAACATTAGTAAGCAGTGGTGACATTACCAAGGAACTATACTGGAGGAATTTCATAGGACTGATATATTTATTGTAAAATTTCTTTAGAGAACATAAAAATCACCTTTCTATTCAAATGTCCTCTGTTGCCATATGAAACCTTCTACACAAGGTTTACTCAAATTTGTTAAATGAGATGGGGGATTATTTCGGTATTTGAACTATGTACTGAACCTCTTGGTCTGCCATATGCAGAATCTATAGTTTAACTCAGATATTCTATTAACTGGGGAAGAGACCAAAATATGAAGTAAATTATAAAATAACTAAATGCTTCATAAGCATGAAATGGGCAAACTTTATGTTAAATATTTGATCATTTATCTGCAAGAGCTATCTAGCAAAAGTAATATGGATAAAAATATTATTGCTTACAATAAATACAATTACCTCTACAATTTTAGAAGTGTAGAATTTAAAATGTGCCATATATCACTGATAAGCACTGAAGATCATTAACAAATATTACATATTAAAGTTTATTTTAAAATATGCTTCCCATAACAAAAAGCTACAAATCAATAAAATAGTCAGTCAATAAGAGTCAAAAATTGCAAGTGCTAAAACAAATGCATATAGTTTTCATATAGATTTGTATGTATTCAACAAAATTTAACCTAATTATCTCAAATTTTATTTAAGACTTTTAATGAAAGAAAACTCCTTTTTGTAAGAAAAAAATTAAAAGCTGCATGTGGTATTTTTCTAGAGCTTTGTTCATTCTTTTGTAGTAATTTCTTCTTTTTTAAGTGTGACTTTGCTAAAAATTCAATAATGTACCATTAAAAAATTATACTTATACTAAATACACCCCAGAGAAGCACACTCCCATATATATACCACTTAACTGCAGGCTCACAGTTCATCGAAGACATTTCTGTTTATTTTGATATCTTTTGTTAAAGAAATCCACAGTAACAATGATGACCAGACAAAGAGAGGAAAAAAAGCCATTCATCCATTCATGGGTAATTGAATTCCCTCATATTTCATAAACAGACTGCCTATCTGTGAGGTTGTGTTTTATTTGAATAACTTTTCTTTAAAATGCTTTTCCTTATAAGATGGAGAATTACAATAATGTTTAAGAACTCAAGGTCAAAACATTTTTAAGTTAGTTTATTTGATGGACGCATTGCTGTGAGAGGAGGCACCCCCTCCCTTTTCTCTCCCTCTCTCCTACAAATTGCCTTTAGACTGGATGTTTATTGCCCAATGTAAAGAACAAAACAGGGAGGTAATTAAGCCTGGAATTGCCTGCTGGTGCTTATGACAGTCAGGGCACGGGCCTGAGCCTAGGAGTCCACCCAAATCTGCAAAGAAGGAGCTTTGGTTTTGAAACAAAGCCAAGCAGCAAGACATCATTACTGTTAATTACCCGATAAACAAAAAAGACTTGGTGTCGGTGGCAAAACACCAAACTCAGGGTGGCAGCTGATGCCATAAAAGACAGTTGGCTTTACTTTGTCTTGTTGAGCATTGTACTGGGAGATGATCCACCTCCATAAAGAGCTCAAGTAATTATACTCCAACAACTGTGTTTATACGCTCTATACTGTGTATTGTGCCTTAATAACAACAAACAACCTGTCCTCTGGAAACAGGTGGCATCTGCTAAACATCAAATAGAAAAAAAAGAGACATGTCCTCAAATAGTAATTCATTAATTTATAAGCCAAAGGACAAAGTACATGAAGGCAGGTGAAAAATATGGAAACACATTGTTTATGGGTTCCTTAATAAATAAGTACGGATTAAATAAAATATGACATATATTTCACCAAATAATTATTGGCTTTTGTGAGCTACCTCGGGATATAATAGCACAAAGAAATATTTTAACTCAAATATATGTATATATTGCATATATGTATATTATATATGTATATATAATTTTTGTTTTGTTTTCATCTTTTTCATTTCTATTTTCATGATTGTACATGAAAATCAACCAAAAAGTAGTTAAATGGAGTGGGGTGGCAGACATGATAACGTTAAACTCAGAGAAGATTGTGTCGTAGAAGCTCTGTGCTGCTATAATTTAAGGACATAGAGTTGATTGAGTAAATTTGGGTGTCCTAAAGAAGAAGATGTAAAATTAATGACATCATCAGATAGACCTGGTTTGCTCCTTGTCACCTGAGAGATCATAGGTGAGTTAGACTTCTAGAACTCAGTTTTTTTCATATGTGAAATAAAGTTAATAATACATTTCTCTCAGCATTGTTGTGAGGACAAAGAGATATAGCATATATGCTCATTTAGCATAATGCCCAATCCATAGCAGGCTCTCGATAAACAGTGGTTTTGGTAGCCAATTGGAATAATTTACTCCCTTTTGAGGCAACTAGCTATTTAAGACAATTAAAAAACACACAGTGGGCCAAATCATAGCTGATTTGATAAGTATCGGCAAGCAAGCCCGTTGTATTCTACACCAATAGACACCCTATCAGCTACGGTGAAGAGCATCTAATATCTCAGAATCTTCACCATTTCAGAGATTCCTCATGTACTTTATAGGGTAACAGGATGGTTTAAAAGCACTGAATTTTGATTTCAGAATAACCTGGGTTCAAATTAGAGCTTTGTGGCTTGCAAGAAATTGACTTAAGCTTCTTAACTCACATTTTTCACCTAAAAATAATGAAATGTGTAGGGCTAACCACTTTAGAACATGAACTACCTAAGTTTGAATTATGATTCCACAATTTCCTTAGTGACTTATATCTTTGATTTATTATTCTCATCTATACAATGGCAATAATTATGATAACTATGTTATAGGATTGGTGTGAGGATGGAGTCACTCTCTGTATAGCCCTTAGAGTAGTGCCTGGCCCATTATAAGTCCTGTGTGATGATTTGCTTTTTTTTCCTGCTACTTATGGACTTTTGAGACCCTTTTAAGTTGAGATCTTATCTACCTGTGATACTAAATATTATTATTAATAATCTCTACATGCACATGGTTACTGTCACCATGCCCCAAATCCTCTGCATGCTTTTCTGAGAGACTTTAAAGTGTACCTTCACATTTGCTTACAAGACAATCAGTCACCAGTATGACCACTACCATTACCACATGGCGCTCTCTGTGCACTTTTCTTCCTCCTTTGGTTCACCATATTTTATATAAAGTATTAGCAAAGCCACTTGAAAGGGCTTCTCTGTTGCTACTGCTATTATAAGATCTCAAGTGTCTGTCCTTCAAGGTCACTAAATGTTGTTGTTCTTGTAGTGGGTTCCCCGCAGACATGGAGGGAAGGAATACTTCTGTAATTCTCTGTCACACTTTGTTATCTGGGTCCAGAATACTCCTCATGCCCCAAAACCCATATGAGCTCTCATGAAATCACTTCCCTAGGCCTCCAGCCCAGCCCACAGTCTGAAAGAAATCAAACACAAGGTCATCCTTTTCACTGCCTTGGTCTCTCCTCTCACATACTCTAGAGCTGTAATGACATCATGCTTAAGTAACTGGGTGAAAAATGAAAAAAATCATTCATGCATCCTCTCATGTAGACCAACAGATTCTATTTCATTAATTTTATATAAATTTATGGAAACTAATCAAACTGAACTTGCATATTTGAAGCCTCAGAGACTGATTATTGCTGAAGAACCATAGACCACTGGTTGTAAAATCCCACTCCTTTGTCATACAATCATATTTCTTGCTTACTTTTCATGATAAACAGATTAGTCTGACACAGCATTCTATTCAATATTATACTCTTGACTAGTAAACTTTTCTGAGTTTTTTATGACTGCCGATAATTTACATAAATAACAAGAGCATTGAAGTGCACACAATGCAGTTCTAGGGTGATGAAAGCACCATTACATTTAGCTTAGTAAGTAAGCATCCTGAATAAAATCACCAGAAAACAATAAAAATAACAACACACATATTGTGCTTTATACTTTTGTGTACCTTAGCTCGTGTAATTCTAAATTCAAAAGTAATAATTCTTCTACTCCAAATTTTAAATGGTATTTATTTTTAAATTATCTCTACCACTAGCTCAAAAACAACCATAAGCATTAAATAATTTGCTTATAGTATCTAAATTTCTTATCAGTAACTCCTGTCCACTATTCAAAGATATGGTTTTTATAGGTAGATTCAATCACCCCCATAATATGCTGAAACAAAAAATTTAAAAACAAACAAGAAAAATTCATCCTTTATTGGCATCACATTGATTAAAACCTCCATCATAGAAATTTTTGTTACAATGTGTATGTATATATTATATCACAACAAAACATGTGCCAAACAATATTAAGACATTGTAAATGTAGACGTAAAATTGGTCATTATATTAGCATTTTATATACATTCATATGTAATAAAAATGACCTAAATATTATGACTTGTCTTAAAATGCTAAGAGTAAAGCTGTTGTTCAAGTAATACAAGTGAATTTTCAAGTGTTAACGAAAAATTGAAAATGTTACTAAGATGCAAAGATGCTTAAGCTGTGTGTGTGTTTGAAATGGACAATGGAATCTTGTAGGTTTTGCAAAGCTAGTCTGTACGACTGATGTAGATGATTCTGAGTAATAACAGCCACCAGCACACCAACCCTGAGAAATGCACAGCAAGACAGAGATTATGAGTACACATTCCTTGCTTCCCAATGTCCCCTTCACAATATTTTTGTCAGGGAAATGCAAAGTTATTGCCATTTTCTTCTTTGTATTTCTCACTATGCAGTTTATTAACGTTCTCCAAAATTCACTGTCTCTTTAAGGAAGTTTTATAGTATTTATAATAATAAAGCACTGTGAACTTTTGGAATACAAGCAGCACTCTTTAGAAACATCAGTATTATTTAAATCCTTATGCAGAACCCTACAATCCTTTAGATGTATTAAAAAATCAGCCCCAAACTGTAATTTAAAAATAATCATTTGTGGGGATTATCATCCAAGATATAGTTTTTCTAAATTCCAACCATTTTAATATTGTTATGAACCTAATGTATATACTGAAGAGGGATTTTAATGTTAACCAAGTTATTTATGCTGAATCATCAAATATTTACTGCTGTTTCTGTTATGTGCCTCATTCTATTTGTGTTAAATGACCTTTAGTCGCTAGTCTAAAGCAATAAAGTGAATGCTTCCTGTCCCATCGATTAGGAAAAGCCTATTTTCACACTAATAAAATCAGAAGCCCAGTTTAATAAAATACTTTTTTCTACCAGTGACCATAGGTGAACTGGAGACTTGACAATGCTGGCAAAGATCAACTTGAGAGGACAGAGGTCAGCTCTGCGGTAAATCAACTTCCAGGAACAAATCACTGGACACTATAAAAATCAAAAGTGGTTCTTTAAGAGACCAACTTGACCCTCCTTAACCAGAAAATAACATCTGACCTGGCAGTGAAATTTATCACAACATTTCAATTAAAACTTGGCAGGCACACTAGCAACATTCTGTTCTTCTACAGTTGACCTTGTTATAGGAAAACCAGAGACGGTGGGTGGAAAATGGATATTTTTTCTTACTATTGCATAACAAATATGATCTGCACAATAAAATTTTCTCGTCCATATGAAGTTTTCTGGAAACTAGATTAACATGTTATATGTGAATAAAATACAACTTTGCATCAATTATTTTCTATTCAGTTCTTTTAGAAATCTGCGTCTTTATGACATTTAAAAACAGCCTGTCAATATTATCAGTTAAGCAATACCTGAAAGTGTTTTATCTTACATAAAAGTGGATATTTGGGGTATGGCAGGCCAAAAAAAATAAAACATTTTTAGGTATCTCCCTTTTTAATTTATTTTTCAATTGACTATGTATTTATATTCTAGATTTCAAGTAATTTGATCATATAGTTTTCTTTCCACCTATACCAAAGAAAGTATGATAAAAATCAAAAGAAATTTTATCTAATATATGCCAGTCTTTTTGGAGATAGTAATTGTGATATTAACACTCAATATAAAGCATAATATTTAAAGAGAGAATTGCTTAAGCTCATGAGTTCAAGACCAGCCTGAGCAAGAGCAAGACCCCGTCTCTGCAAAAACTGAAAAATTAATACCCTTTGCAACAAGCTGGATAGAACTGGAGACCATTCTCCTAAGTGAAGTATTGAAAGAATGGAAAAACAAACACCACATGTACTCACTACTAAATTGGAACTAATTGATCGGCACTCATGTGCTCAGATGGAAGTAAAACTCAACAGGAATCAATAGGTGGGAAGGAGTAGTAGGAGATGGATGAAATCATACCTAAAGTGTACAGTGTACACTCTCTGAGTGATGGGTACAATTATAACTTTGACTTAAGTAGTACAAAAGCCATCCATGTAACCAAACCATTTGTAATACCATATTATTCTGAAATGAAAAAGAAAAAATATATACTTTATGTCTTAAAAATTAAAAGTAAAGAAAGTCCAGTAATTTTATGAGGAGTAGAAGAAAAAAAAATTAACCAGGCGTGGTGGCTCATGCCTGTAGTACGAGCTACTCAGGAGGCTGAAGTAAGAGGATCGCTTGAGCCCACAAGTTTGAGGTTTTAGAGAGCTACAATGGCGCCACTGCACTCTACCCCATGTGAAAGAGCAAGACTATTTCTCCAAAAAACAAAAACAAACAAACAAGAAAAACGTTTGTTACTTCCCTTGAGTTATTTTATTCACATGCATAATAAAAAAGTCATAGGAAACATGGACATTTCTTTCTGTTTTGCCAATCATTAACTGTGAACCCCATCAAAGGCAAATTATGTGTAGAATGAGATGGCAGAAATAGAAAAATTTTAAGATCACTTTTAGCTTTGAATAGCTGTAATTGCTAAATATTTCAAATATAAAATAATAATACAATCCAAATTAGCTGCCAAATCAGGGCAAAACTTAAGATTTTTTTTGACTTTTCGGAATTAGAAACATTTGAATTTATAGGTCTTGATAATATTTCAGAAAAAAGGCACCACGTCCAAGTTTCCTAATCTATGCAGTCAGCAAATTCTAAAATCAAATAGACAGTTGAGTGAATAGAGACAAAACATGAAGGAAGTATTCATGATCATAATATCTCCATGATTAGAAAGACAGATGCAGATATTTATGTATATATTTGTAATTATTTTATCTATTTAATGTTAATGATAATTTAAAAATATATAAACATATTTTGCATCATTCACTTAATGACCTTATAATGGATTGTCAGTGTTTGTGTTAACATTTTTATTTCTAATCAAATCAAGATATATCAGTATTAATTTAATCATTACAGGCTTTTAAGCAAAGACCTGAGATGAGTTGCATAGATGAAAGAAGGCCAAACAACTCAACACTTTAAATGAAATTTTTTCAAGAAATCAAATAAAGTTGGGAGCAGTGGGGGAATCAAAGCAGCATATGACACACTGTAAAATAGTATGGCATGTTGAAAGGAAACTACAGTGATAATATTCCCTTGCAAAGTGTATTTGGTTTCAGCAAAACATCATCTATTATTGCATTTTTTCACATTTGAATTTTATTAGAATTTTGACTTTGTTTTTAATTTGTAACTTCTTTTTGTATAACAAAAGCTAATTCAAAGTAGAAAAGACAGATGCAATTTTATGGCATATTGTCAGTGTGGAAGGGCTGGGAAAGTGTGTTTTCAAGGTAGATAGGGTAGCCTGGTAAAGATGTGGGGAAAGATAGAACTTAGAATATTCCTTAAAGAAGGACCGGGTAGCAGGGCAAAGAGAAAAAAGTGGTCTCTGATGTGAGATGAAAGTGAAGATGTTGGCAAAGTTAAAATGTTCTCCGCAACTGCTGTGTCATGTATTTTTTCTTATGGTTTTAAATTACTCAAATATTAATAAATTTTATTCATAATAAAATAAAATTTTAAATGAACTATTTACAATTTACACATTAACAAATAAATATGTTTGCATTTTCAGTTCAAAATGTTTCAGGTCAATATATTTCTGAAAGGATTCTCATGGGATGAAGTGGCCATAAAGTTTCCTTGCTCAGAACTCCCTTCAAAAGAAGCTTCTGTAGGAAGCAAAGTTGGCTTACTGCTTCAGCTACCATACCTTTAGATGAATCAAGGTAGTCAATTAGAACCACAGTTACTTTGTGTTGAGCCCACCCAATGATTTAACATACATTGCATATACTTTGCTGTAATTTTGGAAAATTAAAGACATTTCTATGTTGTTTAAATATTCTATACTGTACACGTTTATAAAGAAAGAAATTTGGTGACAGATAACAGATAGCTTACCAAAAAGTGTATAATTTACCATAAAATTTTACAAAACTCAGAAAATAATAAATCTTTGAACTAGATAATCTATAGATTTTTAAAAACTTCCAAATTATGAGGAAAGAAAATTGACTCTTAGTTTCTGTTATAGCATTTTTCTCTGAATATTTCATTTCAAGAGATGTTTCACAAAGGCTAGATCAAAAATAACTATTAACAATATTTATCTCTGAGAAGCAAGAATGGGGCATGAGTAATATTTCCATTTCTTATATTCAGTAAATATTTTTATAACAAACTTATATTACCTTTGTATTTATGAAAAAAATGAAAATTATAAAAGTCAGGTCCTAAAATTTCTGAGTTCTCAATATGCTTATTTCTATATTTTTATTTTGATTTGGTTTTCTGAAATAAGTTCAGTAGTTCTATATTAAAATTATAATTCTATAATAAATATATATTTAGCCATGAAATAAAATTAAAAATTAATATGTTCAATATTTCAAATCCTTGTGATATTCTTTACAAAGAAATTGGCTCAGAAAATCAACTTAATTTCCCAAGTTCACGTGTGTACTTTTTGGCAGAGCCAGCATTAGAAGCCCTGTCTTTTGACTCAGTCTATTAGTCTGACAAAAATGTTTTAATAAGTGTATTCTGTATACCATCTTATGCTAGAGGCTGGGGATACAACAGGAAGCAAGGCAGATGCTGTCTCTGCCCATAGGACTTACATTCTATCATAGAGGATAAATATAACCAACTAATTAATTAGAAGTCTGAGGAATATGTGTATAGGTACTGAATTATTTAGAAATATCTCACAGGAATTCCTAATCTAGTTGGAAGGATTAGGGAAGGCTTTCCTGCAGAGGTATCATTTGGGTTAAAAAGTGGATGTTTTATTTCTATACATTTTTATTAAACATAGCTATTTTATCCTATGCTACATGGCAGTTTGTACTAAAGTGGCAATTGCATGTTTCAAATCATTTTTCTCAGTCTCTCCTACAAAACACTCAAAATTCCATTTACATCCAGTATTCATGTTGCATTATGCAGGGAGTCATGTTTATCAATATGATCAGCAAAGTTTTAGCCACAGCACTTATTAACAAAGGAAACATGTTCTTCTGAGTGTCCCTGGGTTTTCATATGATTCATTTCTGAAGCAAACTGGGTCCTTTTTATGTAGAATCTCTTGTATCTTTATACATAAAATTAACATTCAAATGAAATTAAAATTATATTATTAAAATATTTTAATAATAGGGATATAAGTTGAGCAATTGTTAAATAAATATAATACACTTTCTACTGATAGCAGTGTATTAGTTTTCATTGCTGTTGTAGCAAAGTGCCAAAAAGTTAGTGGCTTAAGCAACACAAATTTATGATTTTACAGTTCTGTAGGTCAGAAGTCCAACACAGGTTTGACTAGGCTAAGTTCAAGTTGTTTGCAGGGCTGCCTTCCTTTCTGGAGGCTCTAGAGAAGAATACATTTCCTTTCCATTCCAAATTTCTTGGCTCAAGGCCTTTTTCCTCTATCTGCAAAGCCAGCAACATTGCATCTTCCTGACCATTCTTCCATAGCACATCTTCCTCTGACCACAACTGGGAATAGTTATTCCCTATTAAAGACTTAAATTGATTACACTGAGCCCACCAGATAATGGAGGATAATATCCCCTTTTCAAGGAATTTAAATTAATCCATTAGCAATATCTTTTTGCCATGTAAGGTAACATATTGGCAGATTCCAGAGATTAAGATGTGGATATCTTTTGTTGAGGGTTATGGGGAGGAGAGACATTATTCTTTCTACCTCAGATTACATATCCTTCTTAATCTTTCATATTCAGCTATTTGATGAAAATGAAAATGTAATGTGAAGAGAATAGAAAAAAATGAGATTAAATATCAGTATATCATAAGTATCTAAAAGATCAATAAAATAAATAAATAAATAGCTAAAAAAATTTTCATTCAAAATGTACAAAACTTGTCAAAGACCTCAAAAAAAATAAACCTTCAATAAGCTCCATAGGACCTAGTTTGCAAATGGCTGGCCTATTATATTTGGTGTCACAGTGCAATGATATAAAACTTTTAGCAATAACTCATTTTTCCTGATAGCAGAAACAAAATTAACAATAGCGACTGTGTCACATATTTTTGTGTATGTTCAAATCTATAAACATTTCAAATATAAAATAATAATATAATTCCAAATCACATTTTTAAATACTGTGTAGTAGGACTGACAATAATGGCCTGGCCCTACTTTGAAAATTACAAAGTTTCGCAACCTTTGGTGTTGAGATATTTTCCTCTTGGTATATTACCAAATCATCCCAAAGCAGCACAGATAAAATACATCAGACGTGGAGACAAGGGAGCATATGAGGTGTCTGATTCTTCTTTTGTTCCTCATGAAACAGAGCCTGAAGTTAAGTCGTCAGTGCAAAGTGCTGGACTGAAGAGCTCTACAGGTCAGAAAGGAAAGATCAAAGGGGTCTTTGCCCTTTGTGCCTGTAGGTTGGAAAAGGAACAAGGTCTGCACTCAAGGGGGTTCCTACTACCTTATATATTCTTCTTATATCACTGATAGGTTTTTCATGCTTGACTTTTCATTGCACTCACGGAGGGCCTGCCATAGCCTACCATAGTTTTAACATATATTTTGAATATTTTTGATCCTTAATATAGCCTTTTAGTACCTAAGGAGTACAATTTATTTTTAGAGTTTTTTAATAGATTCTAACAAAATTTTACTGAAAATAGTAAATCTTTCTCCCAAAGATACTCCTTTTTTCAAAAGGAACAACTTCCAATTTGTGGAGACGTGGCAAAATGAATTCTTTAGCATATATATTAATCTATGGTGGTTGTATTAGTCAAGGTTCTCTAGAAATACAGAACCAACACATGTATTTATAGAAAGACAGATATAAGAGAGAAGATTTATTAGGGAAATTGGCTCATGTGATTATGATGGAGGCTGAGAAACAGGGAAGCCAGTAGCAGGGCTCAGTCCAAGCTCAAAGGCTTCAGAACCAGGGAACCCATGGTGTAACTCAGTCTGAGGCTCAAGACCCCAGAAGCCAGAGGATTGGTTGTGTAAGTACCAGAGTCCAAAGGCCAGAGAACCTGGTATTCTGATGTTAAAGGGCAGGAAAAGAAGGGTGTTCCAGCTCTAGAAGAGAGAGACAGAGTGAACTTGCCTTTCCTCTGCCTTTTTGGTCTATCTGGGTCCTCACTGATTATATTGTAGCCACTCACATTGGGTGAGGGCGGATTTTCCTTACTCAGTCCACTGATTCAAATGTCAGTGTCTTCTGGAAAATCTTTCATGGACATACCCAGAAATAATTAGCTTAATCTAGTCAAGTTGACACTTAAAATTAACCATCATAGTGGTGCAAGAGTTCTATAGAAAATGGAAAACACAACAATTTTTCCTGCTTTGTATTCATCAATATGTTGCACAGATAATAATGCAAACAACTTTGACTTAAGTGGTTTGGCTGCATTGGGAAACCAATGTTATTGTAATCATTACAGAGTAGAACAGCAAGTGCAGAGCTTTCCTGCAGGGTCACAGGTAAAGAGCAATTTGAGGTCTGTAGTGTTGAGAAGGGAGATGAAATTGGAAATGGGGTAAAGATACTCACAGAAATATTGAAATGTCTCCATAGTGTGGAAAATACATTTCAGGGCAAGAATCAATCACCCTAATGTCAAAATCAATTATAACTTACAAAAGCAAAGATCAGAAGACTACAGATTTCACTGGGGTAAATTTGTAATCCAATAATTTTAGCAATAGACAATTCATCATTTCTATGTAAAGGTAACAAATATTTTGTACTATTCAAGTACAGAAAAGTATACTAACCACAGAGTTTTTCTGAAACAATCTAGTAACAAAATGTAGAAAGCAAATGAAAAAAAATGCATGCAGAAGATCATTGAAACACAGTAATAATTCAATACCTTGTTAGAGCTCTCTGTTACTGACAAATCAAGTAATAAAACCATGAATAAAATTATGATAGATTTAATTAACTTAATTAACATGCTGATATTTTAGGTATATAACTTGAATAAAGTTCCTTTCAAGCAGAAAGTATAATTTTCTGCAAACACTCATTGTACATTTATAGAAATTGGACACGTAATAAGCCACAAGGAAAATCAAATAGCAAAAAAAATTTACAAGATACTTTTTTGAACATTAGTAACATAGAACTAAGAATTAATAAGAAAATATGAACAAAAATGTTGTTACATAAATTAAAACAGAAACCTCATAGTTTCCTTTCAAAAGTTTTCTTCAATACAAAATACATGTACAAACTAATAAGACCACATAAAATCTATGAACGAGATACAAAGATATTATAAGACACAAATTTGATTTTATTTAAGTAATAATAGATGGAAAAATGAATAAACACTCATCTAAAGAATTTAGAAAGAGAACAACATAATAAACCTCAACAAAGCAGGAGAACAAAGTTATAAATTAAAAAGCAGATTAAGACAATGCTACAGAACTGATAAATGCATTGTTGATGTGATTTTTGGTATAGACAAAACATTGTGAAAGATAAAATATGAATATAATCAAGAAACATACATAAAAAAGAGAAATATTATAATTTTAAAAAAGAATATACTTTTAAAACATGGAGAGTGAAGGAATATACTTAAAGTATAAAGAAGATCTTTTGATTTCAAAGGGTGAATGTAATTTACATATTTTATATTTCATTATATTATACTCATCTTAATGTTTAATAAAAGTAAAATTATTTTATTTTTGTTTGAAATGTTTCATTTTTTTCTTTATATGCTTATTATACAACCTCTTTTCTATCATTAGTATTTTTTATCTTTTTTCCTATTTAAAATTTTGTTAAAAATTAAAACACAAACACACACATGAGGCTAGGTCTACACAAGGTCTGGATCATCAAAACATAACCAGGCAATAAGAATTTTTTGGCTCCATTATAATCTTATGGGACCACCATTGTATATGCAGTCTGCCATTGACCAAAATATTATTATGTGGTGGATGGTTGTGTTAGACAGATGTACCTCTACCACAACTGTAATTAAATACTTTTCAAAAAGTTTTAGCCAGTGAATATATGAAAAAAAAATATCTTTAAAAAAAATCCATTTACAAATATTACTTGTTTCATTTCAGAATATTATCTATTTTATTATAGCCAACACAGTCAACTTAAAATTTAAAAGAAATATTAAGAAGCCTCAGGAAGGTGATTAGTTAAAAATTTAAATCCAAAGTGAAATAGCCCATAGAAAATTCTGTTAATAACCTGTAGAAAATTGAACATTCTGTTAATAACTTGTAGAAAATTAAAATGAATGAACTTGCATTCACCATGGCAACCAAAAATATAAACTTTGGGGGAATAACCTTAATAAATATGGCAGATGTGTGTAAATAAAATTTTAAATTGTTGAATGATGTATATAAAAATGCATGTTTTCTCATCTGTGAATTTAAAAGGCTACTTTTCTAAAAATAAATGTACACATGAAGTGCAATACAAAGAAATGCAGACACATATACACAGATAGTTTGACAATTTTCCTTAGGTTCAAATGAAATATGGAAAAAGAAGAATAATCAGGAATATTTTGACAAAAATGTTACTAAAAAGGGACATCCATTTTCAGATTTTAAGATGTATTATATAAAAAAAATTATTAAAGAAATATACTACTGTACACTAAAGAAATAAAAATAGTCATCTAGAACAGTGAAACAAAATTGAAAGCTTAGAAATATATTTATAAATATTTGAATATTTTGTAAATGAAATTGCTGTCATGTTAAATCATTGATATGTTTAGCCAAAAAATTCCTGGTAATAGAAACTGAAGAGTTAGGGGTAAAAAAAGAATGGTTAAAAATTAAATCAAACAAACAAGAAGACCCTAAAACCATATAGATGAATGTTTACATAATTTCACAATATGATCAATTATTTTCAAAAGCAGACATGGCACTCAAGCTAACAAGAAATTATAGATAGGTTAATATTTTATACATAAAGAGCTCTCAGAAGCAAATAAAACATGGACATTACAGGGAAAGTTGAGCAAATGAGATAAACATCTAAGTCATAATATTTGAAACAGTTAGGGCCAGTTAAACTATAAAGAATTTAAACCTCTTATTAATAAATTTTTAGTCAAATGTAAGATACTATTTTTATCCAACAAAATGATTGCTGAATTTGATAATTAAATACATTAGAGTTAAATAGCGGATTACAATTGGGCTTAAATCTTAGCTTTACTTTACTAATTTTATGATTTTGAGTAAATTATTCTCACTCTCCAGGCTTTTGTTTCCTCATCTGGAATGTTATAAGTGTTGATATAGCTATACTTCCCAGGATTGTTGTGAAAAGTAAATGTTTTTGTGCCTATAAAACATTTGGTTCAATGCATGGCATTTAGAAAACACTCAAAATTGCCAGATTTAACCTAAATGCCAAAACATAGAGGAAATATTATGTAAACTAGTTCACTTTTGTAATAGAATAGTATACAAATTTTAAAGAATCAAGTTGGCTTGGGTGAAATTCATTTTCTGTTGACAAGCAAAAAATTTTCAAATACTAAGCATAGACTTTTATTTTGGGCTATGACAGTAACTAATATGGGACTACCACTCTCACTGAGAAGTATAAAACTAATTAAATATATGAGGCATCTGCTTCAAGATATTGGACAACAAATAGAGCTAGACTATGATCCCCAAGTAAAAAGAAACTTATTATTATTTGATCCTATTATCATCCAGACTTCTCTAGGCGATAATTTTCTGACCCTGTCACAAGAAACTAGGGTCTAAGCATAGCCCAACAAAGTTTGGAGTGTCTTAAGAGGCTAGGAAGAGTTCTATATGGAAGAGGTCTGTGTAGAGACAGCCATCAGAAAGTTGTAAGATTTTTCTGTGACTTTTGGCTCAAAGAGCAAAACTACATTAGACTTAACAGAAAGGTGGCTTCTATGACCATGAGAATAGAATAGTGCAGAGGTAGTATAGGTTAAACGTGCTGGAGGACATTGCAGTTCAGGCACTTGTAGAGTGAAGAGACACTGTTAACAGACTAACACACTGTGAGAAATCTGGGCATCCATTTTATAAACTAGAAGGGCTATGAATTAACAGTAGGACAATGTCTTCAAGTAAGGCCTGTTCTAATCCTTCTCTAAGAAAAGTCTAAAATCAAATCCTGGAAACGTCTTCAGGAGAGAGAGATTTGGGAGGTCTAGTCTCACCAAGTAAGAGGGATTTGAGAAAATTTAGATTTCTGCAGAACTTCCCCAAAAAAGCATGACTAAGCTGCAATAAGTTCAAGATGATCAGCCAGTTGTTAGAAGTGCCATCAAAAACAAACAAAAAATCAGAAGAAAGTAGTATAAGAATGTTTAAATATTTCATCAACAAAGTAGAATGCAAAATCTGTAACACTTGCAAAGAAACAAAAAATGTAACCTAGAGTCAAGAACAAAACTTCCATAGCAATATTCAATAGCAATCAACACTGAAATGACCCAGATGTTGTAATCGGCAGGAAATGTCTTTAAAGAAGCTAATATATATATGTTTAAGGAACTAAGGAATAAAGTATTCAATAAAGTAAAGGAAAACATGGTCTTCATGAAGGAACAGATAAGGAATATCTACCAGGAAATATAAAGACAAGACTCAAAATGAAATTCCAGATTATAAGAACAGAAATGAAAAAAAAATCACTGAAAGTGCTTAACAGAAGATTGGACACAGAAGATGGAAGAGTCACCAAACTTCACATAAAATTAATAGAAATATTCCAATCTGAAAAACAGATAAAAGAGTTTAAAGAAATGAACAGAAACTTCAGGAACAAAAACAAATGGTCTCAAATATAGGTAAAAAAAAAAGCCTCAAATGAAGAAAAGAGTGTGAAAATGGAGGCAAAAATGTTTGAATACATAATGACCACCATTTACACAAATTTGATGAAAACATTTACTTCCACGTTCAAGATCTCAGCAAACCCCCAAAACATTAAGTACAAAGAAAACCATACTTAGGCAGTTGTAGTCAATCTTTGTGCTGAAAACCAATGCCAAAAAAGTCACCTAAATTTTTATAACTAGAGAAAATAGTCTTTAAAAATGAGGCTGAAATGAAAACATTTTTGTTTGAACAAATGTTAAGAGAGAATTTGTTGTCATCTGACCTCCACTAAATTTATTATTAATACATTTGGACAATAGGCCATGTTGGTAGGCAGTCAGAAGTGGGAAGCATGAAGTAGGCAGTAAGAAGTGTTAAAAGTGAAGTGTAAAGGAAGACAAGGTAGACTCTATGTTAAATTTTTTGAGGTTGGGGATGCATATGATTAGCTCTATGGAAACAATTGAAAATAATATTTTTAAAAATGTGTAGTTGAGAAGAAAATGGAAGAAAAAAATCAAACAGTAAAAAAGCAAACTGTTTTGCTCAAAAGAAGGCAAGAAAGAAGTAGCACAGTCACAAAAAGAAAAATTAAAATTAAACCCAGTAAAAGCAGAAGGAAAGAAATAATAAGTTATAGGAGCAGAAACCAGTGAAATATGTCAAGAATAAAATTAACAAAGCAAAAGCTGTTTTTGAAAAGATTAGCAAAATTGATAAAGACTCTAGCAAGGCTAATCAAGAGAAAAAAGAAAGAAAACACAAATTACCTATATCCAGAATAAATGAGAAAATACCATTCTAGATCTGACAGACATGAAGAGGGTAATGAGAACAGTTTTTGCAAACAAAAATGAAAAGGTCAAAGTCACCAAAAAGTATAATTTTCCAAAGCTGACTAAAGAAAAACTGAAATATATTTAAATCTGTATTTAATAAAGGAACAAAATTAATGATACAAAATCTTCCCTTAAGTAAACTCTAGGACAAGAAGACTTCACCAGAGAATTCTATCATATAAGGAAGAAATATTAAAATCAAAATAAATATTCATTTTTTGATTGTACCATATCCTTGATACCAAAATCTAGCAAAGCTAATACAAGAAAACATATAGAGACTAATATCTCTAATGAACCTGGTGATGAAGTCTTCAATGAAATATTAGCACATTGAATCCAGCAATAGATAAAAAATGTATAATGGATCAAAAGCAAGTAAGACATTCTGCAAAAATTTGTTCAACATTTACAATCAATCAATATAATCCACCACACCTACAGAATAAAGAAAAATTATATGATCATTTCAATAGATGCAGAAAAATTACTTGACAAATTTGAATACTTATTCATGATAAATAACTTCTAGCAAATTAGACAAAGAAAAAAATTTTCTCAAACTAATAAAATGAATCTATGATAACCACACCATTAACATCAAAAGCTTGTCTGTAAGATTGGGAACAAGGCAAGGAAGTTTGTTCTCAGCTCTCCATTACATATTATACTGGAGGCTACAACTATTGCAATAAGGAAAAATAAAGAATTAAAAATAGAATTACCATATGATCCAGCAATCCCATTACTGGGCATATATCCAAAGGAAAGGAAATTAGAATATTGAATGAGTTAGAAAGTATTTCCTCCCTTTCTATTTTTTTTTAAAAGTTTGAAAGGCATTGATGCTATTTCTTCTGCAAATGTTAGGCAGAATTCATCAATTAAACCATCTGGTCCTGGGCTTTTCTTTGTTGGGAGGTTTTTGATTACTGATTCTACCTCTTTACTGTTATAAATATATTTAGATTTTCTATTTCTTCTTGAGTCAGGATTTATAGTTTGTGTGTTTCTAAGAATTTGCCCATTAGGTTATCTAATTTGTTGGCATACAATTGTCCATAGTATTCTCTTACAATCCTAATTATTAATATTTTTGCATGAACCATAAAATATTCTCATTTAACTTCTGATTTTAGTAACTTGAGTTGTCTCTCTTTTTAAAATTAGTCCAACTAAAGGTATTAGAGCCAATATAATTAACATTCAAAATATTAGTTTTGTTTCTACCTAGAAACAATGAACAATACAAAAATAATAAAATAAAATAGAATAGAAATTAATTTCATTTATAATAACACCAAAAATATTAAATATTTTGAAATAAATCTACAAGATATATACACTGTATACTATATAACATTGCTGAAATTAAAGACCTAAATAAATGGAAAGTCATCCCATGTTCCTGGAATGGAAGAATAATACTAATGAGATAATCTACCTAGAACAATCTATAAATTCAATGCTATCTCTATCAAAATCCCCAATGACCTTGTTTGCAAGAGTGGAAAAGCCAATTCTCAAATTTATATGGAATTGCAAGTGGCCTTAAATGGAAAAAAAAGAATATTGAAGAGATATCTGCACTGCCATGTTTATTGCAGCATTAGCCAAAATATGGAATAGAACTAAGTGTCCATTAATGAATGAATGGAAGAGAAAATGTGGTATATATATATGATAGAATAATATTTAGCCATAAAAATGAATGAAATTCTGTCACTCTTGACAACATGGATAATCTTGGAGGATATTATGTTAAGTGTAATGAGCCAGGTACAGAAAGGTAAATACCACAGATTCTCACTCATATACGGAAGCTAAAAAAGTTGATCTCAGAAGAAGAGTAGAAGAGTGGTTACTAGAGGTGGGGATAGTAGAAGGTAGAGAGAGATGACCAAAAGTTGGTTAAAAGATCCAAAAGTACAGCTAGATAGAAGTAATAAATTCTAGCACTATAGGATGATTATAATTAGCAACTATTTATTATATATTTTCAAATAGCTAGAAGAATGTATTTTGTTTGAGGTGATGAATGTGCTAATTATGCTCATTTGATCATTATGCATGGTATACATGTAACTAAATATCGCACTATATTCAACAAATATGTATAATTACTATGTGTCAATTAGAAAATAATAAAAGTGAAAAATTACAAAGTTTGAAAAGATACCATTTTATCTGTCCCTATTTGTAGCTAACATGATTATATATGTGGAAAATCTTTAGGAATCTGTTAAAAAACTACTAAAATTACTAAGCGTATTTGCCTATGTCAAAGGATACAAACTTAATATATAAAAACCAAGTGCATTTCTATATCTAGCAAAGAGCAATCATAAAATAAATTTTAAAATTTACAATAGTTTTATGATGATAAAATAAGTAGGAAATAAAAGTATGTGTGCAAGCTTCTACACTGAAAAGTAAATAAACATTGGTGAGAGAAAGATCTAAATAAATTGAGGTATACATTATGTTCATGGGTTAGAAAAACTCCATATTGTTATAAAGTACATTTTCTGGAAATATATAAAATAAAAGTAATCTCGATCAAATTCCCATGTTGCTTTTTTTTTTAATTTTCTAAATTGACCTGCTGATGCTTATGTATATGGACATTTAAAGGACCTCAAATAACCAAATATTAAAAGAAAACATAAAACACAGACAGATCAATGGAACAGAATAGAGAATTTAGGTATAAATTCACAACATAATGTCAATTAATTTTTGACAAAGGGACAAGTCTAAATTAATGAGAAAAGGATGGTCTTCACAAATTATACTGGAACAACTAGATATTGGTATGGAAGAAAATGAACCTTAACACCTCCCTCCCATCATAGGCAAAATTTAATTGTTTTGAAATGAATCATATACCTAAATTTAAAACAGAAAGTATAAAGTTTCTAAAAAAAACATAGGGAAACATCTTCACAGCCATGAGGTAGGTGAACATTTCTTAGGAAACAAAAAGAACTAAGCATAAAAAAAAGATAATTCGCACATAATCAAAATTAAAACCTTTGTTCTTCAATAGACAATATTAAGAAAATAAAATGGCAAGCCAAAGATTGAAAAAAGTACATCATCTTACAAAAATAACTTCCTTTTGAATATATTTTGAGTACTTACAAATTAATAATAAAACAACAAACGATGCAATAACATTTGGCAAAAGACTCAAATGCGTCACAAAAGAGGATATATTATACCAATGTCCAATAATTACATGAAGGAAATAATCACTGGTTACCAGGGAAATGCAAGTTAACAACATACACATACTACAATAGCTAAAATTTAAAAGATAAATAGCACCAAGTCTTGGTAGAACTCACATGTCCTTCAACAGGTGAATGAATAAGCATTGCTGTTCTATTCATATAATAGAATACTACTTAGCAACAAAAAGAACCAACTATTGATACACACATCAACATGGATAAGGCTCAAAATATTACCTTAACTGAAAAGAGCCAGACATAGAAGAATATATATTGTATGATTTCATTTTTATAAAACTCTAGAATAGGCAAATTTACATCATAGTGACAGAAACCAGTGGCAGTCTTCAGTAAATGCTGAAGGGGGACAGGGAGTTTGACTTAAAACTGACAGGAATGAAGTTTCTGAGATTATGGAAATGTTCTATATTTTTAATGGAATGATTTTTACAGGAGGGTATAAAATTGTCAATACTCATTGACTTACTTATTTTAATTGGTACATTTAAACATTTTAAATATGTATGTCATGATCCCTATTTTTGTAACAGTAAAATTAAACAGAGAATTAGTCCACTAAAAATTAACACTGATTATGATTACAGTGGTCTTACAGATAATTTTAGTTTTGCTAGCTTTGGGGGAATTATTTTTTTCAAAATTCTCTATTGAATCTGTATATCAGTTAGATAAAAATAACTGTTATCAATAGATTTAACATATAAAATATTAACACATTCAAAGGGATTACATTACAGAAAATTTAGCCAAAAATAGAATGAAGAAAAATTTCACTGTTTTGGTAGACTTTGTGTAGTATAAACGAAAATTTGCTTGGAAAGTCATTTGGAATTTCTGAAGGCACTACAGGGTTTTTCTTGGAGCTTATTGAGGTAAGTTATTAATGAAGTTTGAAAAATATGTTTACTATAAAAATGGACTGGTAGAAGAATATGAATTACATTTACAGAAATAAATAGCACTTCTTGATGACTCATTGACTTCTGGATATTGACCATAGAGAGTGATTTAAAATAATTTGAGCTTGCAAGTATTATTAGAAGAAGAAGAGTAATACCATAACAACTATAGGAAAAGGGTCTGATGTTATGGCGAGTTGTTTGGGTTATGACTATCAGCTACCAGACTGAGAATTATATTAACATACAATAGATTCTTAATAAATACCTATTTAAATAATATGTGCTGAAATAGAGTAGGAAAATAAAGCTCCCATAGTGGTGTATAAAACTGTGACTAAGAGACATACTGTCTTGCTCATCGTCACTAGATAGTGAGTTTATGTTAATATGTGATAATATGCTTTTACATAATAACCTTCTACAATGTAAGATTCAGGAGGGCAGGGACTTTGTCTTATTTACCTACTAACTATTAATAGAAGAATATGTGGAGTTTGGACATTCTGAAAGATATATATTATGGTAATGTATATTATGATAATATATATTGACATAACACCAGCGAACTCCCATCAAACAATCACTAATTTATATGCTTCTGATAAAAGCAAAACACCACACAACACACATACTAAACATTATAATTATATTAAAACAATAATAAAGTATAATAAAACATTAGAAAATATCAGGTGTTGAGGTTGTTAAGGCACAATGATTACTCTTAAGAAATAAGAGCATATAGGGAATTTCATTTTACCCTAGTGTCATACCACCCTGCTCTCACCCCCTGCACTATTCTTGCACTCTCCACTTCTCCTCACTTTATCCTCATCCCTAGAGGTCCAAAGAAGAATACGGCTTTGTGGGGATTTAAGCCTAGATAGCAATCACTTTCCCAGTTGGAAGCAGACTTGGCTTTTCTTTTCCATTTCTATAGAGCATGTACTTGTATTCCATATTTAAAGAGAAATTCTGTCTTTATATGTCGCATTAACCTTCTAGTGTACATAGAAGTAAATCTCTAAAAAATTAAATGATTCTTCATAGAATGTGGGAGGGTTTTAAAATCTTCAATTACTCTATTATATCTCTCAATGTCAGTTTTCCAGATGTTCATTCAATTTTCCACATATACACAGCATCAACACAGTGTCAAAGAGTGTCTTTGTCACAGCTGGTATCCCAATAGAGCTATTAATTTCTTTTTAAATCATTTTCCCTTTGTCATATAAGCAGATTATAAATAAATGTATTGAAAAATTATTTCATTATTTTAATATGCTACCTATGTTCATGATATGGGCTATGATCCAACATATTCTCCTTTGATAAACCAGATAGACAGATGATTTATAATTCTTTTGGATGAAAAAAATCTAAGAAATATTTAAAAATCATGAACACCCACTTCAGGATTGATACTGCATAAGGTTACTCTAATTTTCATGTGAAGTCCAAGTGTTGTAACAATTATGGCTCATTATGTTGTCAAAGAGAGACCTGTATTCAGTAACTATTTCCAACTCAAGACAGACTGTGTTATTGCCAACAGGCTTTTCAATAACCTGTGACAATCCAGCCTGCAGAGGTTAGAATTTAGCCATGACACTGTCATCATTTTGTCTCAGTTCCTAAATTATCCAGAGATAATTTTTTTTGCAGAGATCACAGATAAATCCCTTGTTCTTGTTCATTCTTGAAGGGTTCTTCCTCTTAGTTCTTAGCATAATAAACATGATTTTCTAATGATTATATTCTTCATATTACTTACGGCTTTCATCTAGGAAAGTATATGAAGGCAATCCAAAAAGGAAAAGAGAAAAGACAAACCAAATGGAATACGCTGCTTTTAACTTAGTGTTTGTGGAGGGAGCAATAGGTCTTTCATTTAAGGTGTCTCATTCCCCTCTTAGCTGTGCACCTTGTCCTTTTATGGACATCTCCTATGACCTTGTTTATGGAGGGTTACTCTGGAGCCTGCTCCTTTCTAAGATTATGCTCAGGCAGACAACAGTGAATACCTGCATGACAATCACCAATTCTTATGCTTCTAATAAAAGCATAATAAACATCCTGGTTTAGCAATACAAATGAAATGGTTGAATGATAAATAATATTTCTGATCTGAAACACAAGCATTTAAATATAAGATTTCAGTTTAAGCTCATAGGTGAAATTTCTTTGTTTAAAATTGTATTTCTTTCTCCAATTTAAAGATGAAATGCTATAAAAGTTTAAAATCAATGACTCTTTTTTGTATGTAGAGAAGTTTTTTAAAAAAGTAATCAGAAAGTGTTTCAATTACTTGGATTACAATACAGTATACTTGTTCTGAATCCTAAAAAGGGCACTCAAAGAAAAAAAGAATAAGAGTGAGGGTTTCCCTTCATTTACTTGTTCCTTGATACAAATATTTTATGTTTTGGGATCTAAAGCGGACTCTTGACTTGGGTTAATCGAGATGTGAGAAAATGTATACAAAGATAACTATAGCCCTTCAAATGAAATAAGCCACAAAATCACCATCCTTATCATCAGAACTATAATCACATTGGTTTTATAATAATAAATAAGACAGTGGTGATGTTAATAAGGCAGGGATAGGAGATAGAGAAGAAGCAGCTGCACTGTGAACATTATTTTATAACTTGATAATGTCATTTTTGTATCTGCTATGAACTCTCTTCAGTGGAAATGTAGGGGGAACAAACTTTTCACTGAAATTTGTCCTGTTTGAATAGTCATAGCAACTATTGCATGAACATACGCATATACATGTACATCTAGTTAGTGAAATATATTTATGTATATGCACATAAACACACACATAAACATACTCATACAACACACCCACATTTATATTTAATCCATTTAGATTTAGGCTCAAAAATAGTGCTTTTGTTTGCAAAAGGCTAAGATCAATTTGGGAATAAAAGAGGAATGAGTTTGATTTGTTACATACCACACGCACCATGAAATAAGCAGAGCAGATGCCACCCCAATCTTCTGATGGCAAAGACTGATACTCTGATCATGCAGAATTTGCCTTCTCTTTGCTTCAGGAGTTCACATTGTTGTTTACTAATCAAAATAAGGAGGAATGTTATGGTAATTAAAGTTAATTTACTGGCTCATAAACTTTAACACATTTGATGATGTGTAAGGCCTTGGCCAGCACAATAACAAAGTCAGAAATTATTCCAGGCAAAAAGCACTTTGCATATTTGTAAGTGGCTATAATAAACATGATCAATAAAACAACAACCTCATAAATATAACTTATTAAAAATTTATATATTTTAGTTTCCTGTATATGTATTTCTATTATACTTGGCTATATCTCCTGAATATAGTCATACTGTGTTCTTACTTCAAAAATCCCATTAGAACGTAACACTTTGTATAAAATGAGTCTAAAAAAATACCAAGCCCTACATCTATGATCTAAACTTTCAATATTAATAATTCACACATTGGCATTAGGTTTTGATCCATATTAAACGTCAATGTGCTTAGGCGAAATGATTCTTATCAGTCATCCAAACTTAACATGAATCCATTTATCATGCTCTGTCCCAAGAACCTAAAATAAGGAGATAGGAGAGCAAGAGCGCACCATAAAATGTAATTCCATGAAAATTGAGAGGCCACCATAAGGGAGGGGAGAGGAAATTAGAAACTAACTTTCTTTATGTCACAATTTTTACTGCTATTTAGTTTATGCTGCAACTCAAGGAAGGCCATTACTTTACTCTTTAAACTAGACAAACCAGCATTATGTTCTGAGGCATGCAGACAATATTGACAATGTCTAGTTGACACTTTGGTGCCTTTCTTTGACATTTGTCTCTGTTCGGCTTGGGAAAGGCATCATTATCTTCAATGTTCTCTCCCACTCTCAACCCCTACCCCCCATTCTATAAATCTGGGTAAAATAAAAAGGTTTTTACCTGATCTTTTCTTGACTCTGGATTCTTTAAGAATAGTACATACGAGTGAAAGTCCTGTACTTGCAATGCAGTTTGGTTTATGGTGTTATTTATTTATTTATTCATTTGCCAGATAATGGAGGAATAACTGGTGAAGCTGAGGTCAAATAGAAATATACCATCAGATGTGCAATTTTAGAGCAGGAGACAGCTCCACAGGCATGAGTTGACTGTCACTGACTATGGAACTGTCATCCCCATCATGCTTAGGCATACTAAATGGCACGACTCTTTAGCAGGGCATGTCAATTTAGTGAAGAATGATAAAGACTAAGCTACATGCATGCTAATCTGGAAAGTATTAGGAAACTGCTTTGCAGCCTGTGATTCTAGTTTGAGAAATGACAATGTTCAGTTTGTTGTCATAACAAAAGGAAAGGGAGAATTGTTTACAAAATTGTAAGCCTTAGATAGAAATTTCTGACTTTTTATTCTTTATTATTGAGTAGGAATCAAAAACAGTAGGATTGAAGAATACAGACATGCAAATTTCATCCACAGTTGGAATAAAAATGGATACAAAGAATATACCTTAAAGATATATATGTAGTCTAGAACTCAAGAGATCAAGAAAAATAAGCTTCCAAAATCAGGGCTGTATAAAAATGGGCAACAAACAATAGAAGTCAGCAATAGCAAGGCAAATGTGAAAGAACAAACATAAAAAGACAGTGATTCCTTTGCCTTTTAAAAATAAAGACCATTCTTAGGCCGGGCGCGGTGGCTCACGCCTGTAATCCTAGCACTCTGGGAGGCCGAGGCGGGTGGATAGCTCAAGGTCAGGAGTTCGAAACCAGCCTGACCAAGAGCGAGACCCCGTCTCAAAAAAAAAAAAAAAAAAAAAAAAAAAAAAAAAAAAAAAAAAAAGACCATTCTTTCTTTTAAGAGAGGAATTAAATATTTTTAAAGCCATAACTGATATTCACATTGTTTAACTTGAGCAGTTTTTTTTAATATAAACAGTTATTCATAGGAATTTCATAGTCCAATTATAGCACTGACTGATTTATAACATTGTTTTATTTATACAGGTAAGTGTTCAAAATAAATTCAGAGGCAAAAATCTAGCAGCATTGAGAGAGGGAATTTTAACACAGATTCTGTGATGCAAGACTAATGGGAAAAATATTGTGCTTCTCTCATACTAGGGAAGAGCTGCTTACTGGGGTCATATAAATGTAAAGAATTTGGGAAACCAAACAAATATATTTTTTACTTAAAGTTATATATTTTGTTATTAATTCTCAGGAAATTAGTATAGTTGACTGTAGATTGTATACAATGGCTTTTGATAGGTCACATTTTACCCAGAAGATACATTATTTACTCTTAATGATTTTGATTTATCTCACTGTGTAAGGAAATAGTCAATTAAAAACTGCTATATTATTTTTTAATTAGCATCTTTTGATTCTTAGAATTTGAACCAGGTCTTGGACAACAAATCATGTGACTTTGATCAAAATCTTTGGAAAATGTAATGTTTTAAGGACATGTTTAATTGAATCACAGTTTGAAGTGGTAGCAAAGTGAGTTTGCCCTTTGTAATAAAGTACCTAGGAATCCTGATCTATATTCCTGATTGCTATTGATTTTTCTAGATTTCATTATAAAATCAATAACTGTTGCACAGGGTAAAATAGTTTACAAGGGTTGCAACATACTGTGGACTTCTGAAAACATACTGAGCTCGGTGAAGCCACCCAGGCAGCCAATTAGGAGAAAACATCTATTAGGTAAAAACAGGGCAGTCCCATTGACTGCTATTGATTTTCTTAGCCCTGTGAAAAGACAATCAATTAGATAAAGAAGGCTAATGTTACAGCTGCAATTTAATAACCTCTAAAAAAAGAAGGAGGGCTATTGATTCCTGACATGGAATGTTGAGGCTTATTGAAATACACTGAACTTCACCTGTCTTTTAATCAGGCCTGTGGAGCAGAGCGGAAGCCTCCATTCTAGCTTTGTGGTATAGAATCCCGATTATTAAAGCGCTTTGGCGATGCCAGACCTAAGAGATGCAAATGAAACAGAACTTTAGAAGAAACACAAGCCAAAATTGAATACTAAATCATGGAAGCTATTGACAGAAACTGTCTTGGTGAAGGTTGTTTCTTTCTCCATACAGAGCTCACCAGAGTACCACCTGTCATTTTCAAAAGCAAAGTCAGTTTTGCCAACCAGCCGTGAATGACAAATAAAGCTTTATATGAAACACAAGGGCATATTATGTGCTATTGTGAGTTCTGCTAAGTGCTAATTTATCTGGCTTGTTCTCTTCAGCAAACACAGGCACAGACACATGAAATAATCTACCTAATTATGTAGCTATTTAGGAGAAAAACAAAGCAAGGTGTTTTTGTGTGTTGCAGAAGGTACATGATACAAGAAAGGTTTTCACAAAACCTAACATAGCTAATGAAAATAAATGAAATGCTGTAAGCTGTAACAATTTTAGAACAAATAAACTTTTGCTAGTTTTGGATTTAGGGAGTCCCAGCTGCTTTTCATAAATAGATGAGTACTTTCATTCATTTTTTTTATAGTCTCTAATTGGAAATGGCTAATAGGCCTTGTCCCTTTCAAATATAAAATCTGGGCTAAAATACCTCATATAGATATTTCTTTATGCTTTTCTTTTCTATTGCATGTATTTGATCCTTTTTCCCTCATTATATATATGCCTTTTTTTTACCAGCAGACAGCTGCTATTCACAATAATTGCTAGGGCAGTCAATTATACTTTAAATAGACCTACTTGAGGACAAATGGTGGTCTAAATTGTACTAAAGACATACCATACACAAAGACTATGCCATTTCTAGTATCTGAAATATTCTAAATATTCCTGAGCAGCAATATAGTTTATATACCTTACTCCAGCATGTCAAAGGCTTTCTCCAAAATATTTCCAGAATACAAATAAACTATTCTGTGAATCATTACTTAATTTCCTAAGTTTCTATTTATAAACAGAAGAGTATATTGTGCTAATTCTTCCACATGTACTTGGATAGCATAAATTGGCATTGTAGGAAATCAATTTTGTTGATAGTATTTTCTTTTTTATTTAAAAACGTGTATTTAGCATGAATGTATTTTTCGAATCATTAACATGGATGTTTAAAACATTGTGTTCTTTAACAAGTGTGTTTTTCCTTAAAAATTACACCTTTATAAAAATAACTGTTGATTTGGATAAAGAATTAGATTTTAGAATTTAAAATCAAAATCAAATGTGGGTAAATATGTGTCTTGTTACAATAAACAGTACCTTGTTTACCTATGTAGTGTGGATATGATAAACAATATTAGAGACAGTGTCATAGAATATCAAATTTCTGTTTCTAACAGTGTAACATTGGTATAATAATAAACACATTATTGATTGTCAATAGGAGTACAAGCCATAAAAATCTGAAATACAATGTTTATAGGTAAATCACAGTAATATTTTTAAAATCAAAATTTGGGGATATGAAAATGTTTATTTAATTTAAATATTAAAACATACAATTTATTCAGGCTTTTGAAACATTATACCAATATGTCAATTATTCTCTCAATTTGTTTCCTAGTTTTAAAGTATTACACATAGGTCATTTCTTCTGAAACTTATGTTTTGCTGTGAAGTACGTAAGAACACATCTCTATTCTTCTCTATTTTCCTATATATCTAGGATAAAATGTCATATCTCTTAGGGTGTAGGTATTCTGAATTGTATTTTGACCTTAAAGATTTAAGATAGCCCTCCCACCATTAGATTAGTATAAGTGAAAAAATATATATAGCAGAAATCAAATCTAGCTTATAAAGGATAAAAATCTATCAAAAGAAGAGTATTGAAAGTGCATATTTAAACATCAAGGAATGAGCTTTTCGACACTTACACATCTATTAGAGATACTGAAGTAGCATTTAGCTGTCCAACATGCAATAGTAGAGTCCTTCACTAAGACATCTTCCCTCAATTTTCCAAGACTGCAAAAATTCACTTTAAAACATATGGCTAGTGCAGAAACAAGGTCAAGTTTCATTTTCAAAACCTTAAAAATGTTTTATACATAAATGATGGCAAATAAATTAATTATAAAGGTTTTCAGTGGGAATTTCATGGGACTCTGATTAATAATACCAACTATAAAGCCAGATCAGCTGGGTTTCAACCCTTTTATAAGTGTGCAATTCCTGGTATATTACTTAGCTTCCATGCTCTCCCTCTCCAGTTTTCTCATCTGTAAAATGGGGGGAAATAGTAGCACTTTTCCCTAAGATTGTTATGCAGATTCAATAAATAATAAACAAAGAACTTAAAGAAATGTGATTAACAAAATGTGTTTGCTATTATTTTTTTGTTATTATGATTATATTTAAGTTTTATATTATTAATATATGAAAATATTATCCCTGGAAACACTTTAAAAATTATTAACAAAAACCCTCATTTGAATATTTTATATTGTGACTCTTGATTTAATTATAGACACCTAAAATGCAATCTTTGAAAAGAGGTTTATAGACTAATTGGAATTAATGGTATAGCTACTTAAAAATATGAAGAACTTTAATTTATGGGCACATTTGTTTTATTCCTTTATTCAAGTAGCATAAAATAATATATTAATATATTTTAAAGCAAAAATACCTTTGTGCATGTACGTGTGTGTTTTACATTCACAAAGTGTGATTGAAATTTGGTTGATCTGAAGCCATATATTCTTTGAAGTGAAAAGGAATTTTCAAATTATTATAAAATCCACCTAGTAGAAAACTTTTTGAATTAGAGCTGATGGGACAGGGCAAATGAGGGCAAATCTCTCATCTTTTATCTACTTCACCATATACATATTACTAATATGAGAATGTGTCTCCATTACAAAAATTACACGATAGAGAGTTCCAGATAAATCAGTAAGGGCTCTTAGAATGGTGAGTATAAGAAATTTAAATATGCAAGCACTTCTTGTGAATAGGACTTTCATCAGCTCCTGCTATTTTAATCTAAAGAAATATTGGCTTCAATCAGTGGTTTTCAACATGGGGTGATGTTAACCAACAGGAGAAATTTGGTAACAACATCTAGAGACATTTTGGCTGTCATATTTGGGGTTGGGGAGGCAAAGGAGTTCCTGGAATATAATGGTTAGAAGCGAGGAGTTCTGCTAAATACTAACAAAACACAGGACAGCCCTCCACAACAAAGTATTAATAGTATCCAACCAAAATTTCATTAGTGCTGTGAGAATCCTTGCTTAGATGTGTGACCTTACTTTCATTGTCTTAGTCATCATTGGGCATGCATGTATGCTGGACACCAAAGTGACACACGTCAAGATTTTATAGACATTAATTGCTTTACAGTTGGGGTACCAGAAGGCTAAATATTGTCTTGGGGATGCCATAATTCTTTGCAAGAGTGAAATCTTTCTTTAGTTCTCTATGGGCCTTGTATGAGAATCCAGAAGTACTGATTCCAGAAAAATGTTATGTATCCTAATTTATTTCCTTATTATATTAGTTGAGGAGCATAAGAGAAGATGCTGGCAGGGGAAATTATCAACACGTTGACTATAATTAGTCTGTAAGAGTTTTGTTATAGAAAAAAATTCTGTTAAAATACTCTTACCTCGATCTTCATAGATAGAATTACATACTTTCTAAAGTTAATACTCAAGCAAAAAGCATACTTTTTCTTTAACATAACAAATGAGTGCATTGTAGAACAAAGAACCACAAAATTATGTTTATGTATCTGAGTCTCAAATCATTTTGCGGTTATGGAAAATAAAACACATTTTGAAAAAAATCTCATTTTCCTAACTCTCAAAATGTTAAACATCCTCTTCTTTTGTTATTAATTTGATAAGTACTATTCTTTTGGACCAGTAAGCTGACAGGCAAAATGCTAAGTCTCAATAAACTTTATAGCTAATCTCTAATGTGTGTCACTTAAATGCTTCCTTTTGTTCTTACTTCCCCATATATAGAGATGGGAGCTTTATCAATTACTTTCCTGGTAAAACTTCAGGAAAATAACCATGTTAGTATGAGTATTACAAGAGTTCTCTTCTACTACCCATTTTGTATCCCCATTTTACTCAGCAAGCACCTCCGCTGGTTGTGATTCTTTTCTTGGTAAGGTGACCCAAACCTCCATCTGTCAAGGGTCTGGGACAGTAGCAGTCCTTTCTAAATTGAGTTGTTGTAATTTCCCATTGACTTTAACCATAGGACATGATGATACTAAGAGACACTTTGAGAGATCTCCTAAACTTCAGACATACTCTTTCTTGCCTCCATTGTGGAGCCATAGTCCAATTTCTTTTTGATAATCATGATTAATCACCCCAGCCAGTACAATAACTCCTCCCTTTGTCTGTTTATTTAGCAGATGAGAAGACTAAAGTAGCCAGATGGAAGTCTTAACTTCTAGTTTAATAGATTCATTGTTGTGTATCTCATTGGAAGCATCCATCCCTTTGAAACTAAGACCGATAGATAAACAGAGTATAGGTTATGGGGACAGAGAGCAAAAATTTTGCTAGTGGATCACTAGGGGTAAAAGTGAATACTGCCACTCACATTTTCACCTCTTGATTCTTGGTACCATGAATCCTGGCTATGGGACACACACAGTATATATTGGATTTTCATTTAGAGGATAGCACCATAGCCTGCCAAGCTGACATGCAAATTTGACCATTAGAGTGGAAAACCATCTATATCCAAGATTTCCATTACAACTACTCAACTCTACTGTTGTAGTACGAAAGCAGCTCTGACAAGATGTAAACAAATGAGTTTAACTGTATTTCAATAAAATTTTATTTATAAAAATAGGCAGTATGTGGGCATTTCACTTATGAGCAAAGATTATATAACTGGATAAGAAATTAAGACATAATTATGTCCTATCTATAAAAAATACTTTAAAGATAAAGATATAGATACATTACAGTTAAAAGAATGGATAAAGATAAAATGCAAATATTAATCATAGGGAACCTGAAGTGGTAATATCAATCCATAGTTATATCTATATATCAATAAGGAATATTACTGAGGAAGAAGAGAGACAATTTACAATAATAAATTAGTAAATCAATAAGATATAGTGTTCTTAAATATGTAGGGATGTCATAACAGAGCTTCAAAATACCTGAAGCAGAAATGGATTAAACTGATAAGAGAAATATAGCAGTCAACAAATATGGTTTTATATTTCAATTCTTCTATCTCAGTAATTGATGGAATCAGTAGACATAAAATCAGTAGATGTTTAGAAGACATGACCAACATAATTAATCATCTTAATAAAATTGACATTATAAACATTATACTCTAAAGCAGAGAGTATGTACTCATTTAAAGTGCACATGGAATATTCACCAAAGTGAACAAAATTCTAGTATATAAAATAAGTCTTAATAAATTTAGTAAGTTAAAAATCACACACAGGATATGTTCTTATGAAAACAACCAAAATGAAATTAAATTAGAAATTAATAATCAAGAGATAGCTAGAAAATCCACCTAAATTTAGAAGTTGAACAATATTCTTTTAAATATCCAAATAATGAGACACAAAATTATAATGAAATTGATAACATATTTAAACTAAACAAATACAAAATATAAAAAATTGTGAGATGCAGCTAAACTGGCACTTGGAATGAAATATATAGCATTAAAGAACATATTAGAAGCAAATAAAGGCTAGAAACAATAAGCTAATTTCTATATTAGGAAGACAGAAAATGTTTTTTCTTTTCCATGACGGCTGACTAGAAGCATTTCCAGCATGCCTCATCCACTTAAAAGAACCAAAATTGTTTGTAGACTGTTACACTTTGAATACATTATTCAAGAGGGAATATGGGAGTTCAATAGAGAAGCAAAAAGAAACTTTAAAATCTAGGAAGAAGGAAGAGAACAGACATCCTGTGTAGCCAGGACTGGCTGGGAGCTGGGAATGAGTCCCCAATACGAGAGAGGGTGAGTGAATAGCTTTCTGTGGCCCAGTTTCCCACTGGGGAACTGTGCAGTCCAGGCCATGGGAGAATACCTTGACACTCCAAAGCCTGGAATGGTAACTTAGGGAGCAGCTGGAAGACTATGAGAAGGAACTGCTCCAAGGAGTATCCCACGCCCTTTGTGAGACTCAACTACTATAAGATGCCAATCTTGATCCTAGCTTTTAACAAACTGTGTACAGTCCTGGGAATGAGTCATACCAATCCTATATATTAAGGAAACTCAGGCACCTTCAGAAGTGGGGCTTGAGCAGGGGATGGGCTCCCACAATCAGTTCTGAGAAGCAAGTGTGGAGTGGGCCCCAGCTACTTGTGTGGAACTGAGCACTACCCTTCTGGGACCTGAACAGAAGACCTGTTGTAAATATTTGGTATTAAATGAAGTGGCATCACCCACAGCCCAGGGCTGACTTTCAGATTAGGTGCATATTGCTTGGACTGACTGAATACCTTGGTTGGGTTCAATATCCAGGAGAAGGAGAGGAGAGGGACACAAGTACCATTCCTGACAGCCAAAGCCATGGTCAATGGAACAGCCCTTCTCTCCCTTATGCAAAGACCTCAGCACAGCAAATGTAGCCCCTCACCCAAGCATTTCACACCAGGGACCTGAGGACTATCCCACTCCCATTTCAAGGCTGGTGCATGCACTCACCATTGGGGGTCTGAGTGCAAGCTTTCCCGGTCTAGCTTCCCCCAGATTCAGCTATTCTCTCCCAAGGCAGAGTGTGGGATTCAGTCTCCTGCCTGTTATACAACCCAATCCAACACCTGGAACAACTGAACACTTCTAGGGAAGAGAGATTGGGCATGAATCCTACCACTACCACTGAAGTTAGTTCATACCTGCAAGCACCACCTACTCTCTTCTCTGTTGAACTCCTGTGTTCTCTCTTGAATAATGTATTCAAAGCGTGACACATTCAGACCATAGCATTAATGAAATAGAAAATGAGCAAATTATAGAATACACATTATAGGATACACAGTAAATTAGAATCTGTCCCTTTGAAAAGATCAACAAAACCATCAAACATTAGCCAGACTGATAAAAGAGAACTCACATTAATTATCAATGTTCAGAATTAAAGAACATCACTATAGACCTTATAACACAAAATAAACTTGTGCTCCAAATGGTGGATTCTGTCAAACTTCAGTGGCAGCTTCTCTCAAACAATTTAGCAAGAGGTAGCCTCAGGCCAACCCAAACTCTTTCAGAAAATAGATGACATGGATGAATTCCCAAATAATGTAATGAGGCCACATTACCCTCATACCAAGATCAGATAAAAGCACTATGAAAACAGGGAAACAACAGAAAGACACCTCTCATGAAAATGGACACAAAAATCCTTAAATCCACTAAAATAAGAACACAATTTACATCATGAAAACATGAGATTTAATCTAGGAATACATGTTTATTTAATACAGAAAAATAATCAACAAAATCAACCATGACAGATTAAAAAAGAGAAAAAAATCTGATCATGTTAAAAAAAAAAAGGGAGGAAGAATTTTAATATCAATTCCCAGATATAATAACACCTCTTAGAAAACTAGGAATAGAAAATAATATCCTCAATTTGATAAAATGCATCTACCAAAACTTACAATTTACCTGATATTTAATGGTGAAAGACTGAATGCTTTCCATCTGAGATAGGAATAAGGCAAGGATATCCACTCTGGCCCCTCTTATTTACAATAGTACTTTAAATTTTAGCCAGCGCAATATGAAAGGGGGGAAAAAAACCATAAGTGTCACAAAAAAACTGTCACTATTTACAAATGCCATGATTTTATACATAGAAAATTCTAAGGAATCTACAAAATATTCTTCTAGAGCTGAAACATTAGTTCATCAATGTCACAGGATACAAGATCAATGCACAAAATTAAATCACACTTCTATATACTAACAGCAAACATAAATCAAATTAAAAATCAAATATCATGTCTCCAAAGAAAATGAAATGCTTAGATGAATATCTAACAAAACATGTAGATATATGTCCTGAAAAATCACAAAATGCTGATAATTAAAAAAAATCTAAATAAATGGAAAGATATGTTTATGTATTGGAAGAGTCAACATAGAAAAGGTGATTATTACCTTCAAATTTATCTCTAGTTTTAATGCAATGCCTATCAAATTGTCAGTGACATTTTTGTAGACATTGAAAAGTTTATTCTCTGATAATTTGAAAATCCATAGGGTATAGAATATCTAAAAGAAATTTTTAAAAGGAGAATAAAATGAGATAAATTGCTTTACCTGTTGCAATGGTTTACCGTATACCTGCAGTAATCAAGACAGTATGGTATTAGTGAAGAGATAGACACCTAGATCCATAGAACTGAATATAAAAATCCAAAATAGACCCACACAAATATGTCCAGTTATTTTTGACAAAGGTGTAAAAACAATTCAATGGGGGAAAAACAGCAAATGGTGCTTGGGCAAATTGGCATACATAGGCCAAAAATAGGAGCTTTCACCTAAACCTTGCACCCTATACAAAAATTAATTCTCATGGATCAATGACTGAAATGCATAATTATAAAACATTTAAAAATATAGAAGACAATCTTTATAATCTAGGACTAGGTGTCGTGTTTAGCTCTAATACCAAAAGAACAATTTATAAAAGTAAAAAGAGGTAAGCTGGACCTCAAATAAATTAAAGACTTTTGTTCTGTGAAACAGTCTATTTATAGAATGAAAAGACAAGCTACAGTCTGGAAGAAAATATTTACAAAACCTATCTCCAACAAAGGACTCATGTCTAGAATATAAAAAATAAAAACTATCCAATTAAAAATTTGGCAAAAGATATGAGCAGAGATTTCACTGAGGAGAATATATAGGAAAAAAGTAAATACATGAAAAGACATTTAACATTATTAATCATTAGATAAATGAAAATTAAAACCTTGATGAGATATCACTACACACTTACAAATAGTTAAAAATTAATGATAACATCAAATGTTAGCAATGGTACAGAAAACATTGCTGGTGAGAATGAAAAATGGTAAAGCCACTCTGGTAAAGCAAATGTGGCTTCTTACCATCTAAAAACTTCCTTGTCATATAATCTAGCAATTACATTCATAACAGTCAAAACTATAACAATTCACAGTTCAACACTCTTCAACCTGTGAATGGTTCAACAAAATGTTATATATCCACACTGTGGAATACTACTCAGCGATATAAAGAAATGAACTATTGTTACATGTGACAGTTTGAATAGATTTTAAAGAAATTATACTGAATGAAAAATAAAGTCAATATCAAAAGATTAAAGACTATATGCTTTCATTTATGTAACAGTTTTGAAGTGAAAAAAATAGAGATAAAGAACAGTTTAATGGTTGCCAGGAGTTGGTTAGAAACTGAGTGGAATAGAAGAGACTGTAACTACCTGTGATGGAACTGTCCTGTACCTTGAATGCAGCGATGCTCACATGTATTTACATATGTTATAAAAATGCATAAAACTATACACACACACATGCACACTCACACAAATGAGTGTATATAAAGCTGGTGAAATATGGATATGCTAATATTATGATGATATGTCATTATCCTGGTTGTGATAACAATGATATCAGTATCATTATCCTGGTTGAGATAACAATATTGTGCATTAAATAATACGCTACTATTGGAGAACTGGGTGAAGGGTTATGGGATCTCTCTATATTATTACCCACAACTGTATGCTAATCTATAATTATCTCAAAATGAAAGTTATTAAAAGAATGGCAAGTGGAACTATGGAATTCAAGCAAAAATGTTTTTTAAAAAATTAAATACAGTTAAAAAACTTCTGCAAATATGATTAAGATTTTGAAGAGAAAAAATAAAAGTATTAAAATCATAACTATTTCAATGTATGAAAGAATATTATGTACAACATTACACCAACAAATTTTCATTATTTAAGTTCTACATTTCTCAAAGCCGCAATTTTGAGTGTAATAATTTTTTGTTTATGTAAGACTGTCCTATATTTTGGAAGGTGTTCACTGTGCCTCTATACATCACTATTATCTAGCGCCTGTACTCAGTCATTGTAAAAATCAAAAATACCTACACACATTTCCAAACATCCTCTGTGGGGTGCCCAAGTTGAGAAACACTAGCCTGGATTAATCATCTTTTTTCAAAAACATTAAATGATCAAAATTCCCTTCAAAAAATACAAAAATAAACCAATAGTCTAAGTTTTTTGAAGATATTACAAGAGCAGTAAAGTATATATATATATATATATATATATACCTCTTAAAAACTTCCCAGGACAAGAATGTTTTACAGGTGACTTTTAGCAAACTTTGAAGAAAGAGATAATTCCTTTGTTGTTGAAACAGTACTTATCTGTCTTTCTCCAGGCTGCTGTAACAAAGTACCTTCGCCTGGGTAATTTATAAACAACAGAAATTTACTGCTCACAGTTCTGAAGGCTGGAAAGTTCAAGATCAAGGTGTCAGCTGATATGGTGTCTGGTGAGGACCCATTCTTCATGAATGGCACCTTCTTTGTCCTGACATCGCAGAAGGTTTCAGGAGGTTCCTTCAAGCCTCTTTTTAAAGGTAGTAATTCCATGCATGAGAGGTCTGCCCTAAGGGCCTATTTACTTCCTAAAAGTCCAACCTGTTAATACCATCATAGTGGGAATTAAGTCCCAACATTTGAACTTTGGAAGGACACAACATTCAGACCATAATACCACCCTAAGAAAGAGATAGAAATATTTTTTCACTGATTACCAATCCAAAAATATAAATATGACATTTCTGAAAATGCAAATTTATGAATATTAATGCAATTTTACAAATAAACTATTGGAAATTAATAATAAAGTTCAAAAACCTATCAATGACTTTTAATATTAAAAACTGGAAAAAATGAAATTTATGATTATCTTAATTGATATAAAATGTACTTGAAATAAAATGAAATATCCCTTATTTAAAATTACATATGAATAAAAATGATAACAAGCCAAATAAAACAAACTTGGTTAATATTTTAATGTTATAACATAATTACTCATTTATTAAGATTATAGCATGCTATATTACAAAATTTTTTTACACAAAATATTCTAATTATTATAATTCCAAAAATTTAAAACATAAATCAGAAAATAAAAATTATCCATAATTCCACTACCTCAAATTAAGTTATAATTAACATGTTGGTAAAAGTCACACATTTCTATTTATGTATATATATGCATACAATATATATCAAAAATATATTTAATCTAACACATAGACACTTAGTAAATATGCTTTTTTAATATTAGTTGGAATTATTATTTTTTTTAATTTCAGCATATTATGGAGGTACAAATGTTAAGGTTACATATATTGCCCCTGCCCCCCAACCCCCTCAAACAGCGCTTCAAACATGACCGTCCCAAAGATGGTGCGTATCGCACCCATTATGTATGTATATACCCATCCCCTCCTCCCCGCTCCCATCTGCCTGACACCTGATAAATGTTATTCCTATATGTCCACTTAGGTGTTGATCAGTGAATACCAATTTGCTGGTGAGTACATGTGGGGCTTGTTTTTCCATTCTTGGGATACTTCACTTAGTAGAATGGGTTCTAGCTCTATCCAGGAAAAAACAAGAGGTGCTATATCACCTTTGTTTCTTATAGCTGAATAGTACTCCATGGTACACATATACCACATTTTATTAATCCATTCATGTATTGATGGGCACTTGGGTTGTTTCCACAACTTTGCAATTGTAAATTGTGCTGCTATAAACATTTGAGTGTAGGTGTCTTTTTTATAGAGTGTCTTTTGTTCTTTTGGGTAGATGCCCAGTAATGGGATTGCTGGATCAAATGGTAGATCTACTTGTAATTCTTTGAGGTATATCTCCATATTGCTTTCCACAGAGATTACACTAGTTTGCAGTCCCACCAGCAGTGTAGGAGTGTTCCTATCTCTCCACATCCATGCCAACATTTATTGTTTTGTGACTTTTTGATAAAGGACATTCTTACTGGAGTTAGGTGATATCTCATTGAAGTTTTGATTCGCATTTCCCTGATGATTAGAGATGCTGAGCATTTTTCATATGTTTGTTGGCCATTATTCTGTCTTCTATTGAAAAGTTTCTATTCATGTCCTTTGGCCACTTTTTGATAGGGTTGTTTGATTTTTTTTTTTTTTTTTTTTTTTTTTTTTTTTTTTTTTTTTTTTTTTTTTTTTTTTTTTTGCTGATTTTCCTGAGTTCTAAATAGATTCTAGTTATCAGCCCCTTATCAGATGTGTAGAATGCGAAAATTTTTTCCCATTCTGTAGGTTGTCTGTTTGCTCTTGTGACAGTTTCTTTGGCTGTGCAGAAACTTCTTAATTTGATCAGGTCCCATTTATTTATTTTTGTTGTTGCTGTGATTGCCTTTGGGGTCTTCTTCATAAATTAAATATGCTTTTTATTTTAAAAATTAACACATTTTATGTCTTTATTTTTTTTATTTCCTCTTATCTTCATCTTTCACTCAACCTTAAAAGTGATGATACTGATAACTTTCCCCCATGCCTATCTTTAAATAAATAAATAGAATTGCATTAATAACTTTGTTCCTAGATGGGAGGACTGAACATTACAAAATTATCCATTTTCTCCCAAATTATCTATAATTCAGTACAATCAGAATAAAAAATCACAAAAGATTTTGCTTAAATGTTAAGAAACCCTTCCTGGATGAATAAAAGGGAAAAATCAAAGAAACAATTTTTTAATAAGTAGGACAGTTATCAATTATCAAACTGTATTATAAAGTATAGGTATTATAAAAGTGTGGTATTGGGCTGAGCATAGATAAACTCAGTAGGAAAATTGGTCAACAAATTGTTAGTTAACAATTGTTAGTTAAATGATAGAATATTGTATAGCAGGAAAATTTCAAAACATAAAATTTTATGCAGTGAAAAAATATTTCTAAGCCTTTTAAAAACTACAAAGTTGCATAATAATTGGAGTAGTGTAAAATCATACAATGGTATTTTTATAATTAATGTCAAATTCCCCTAAAGGACCACTAGAAAATTTGTAGGGCCAAACATCAAATTGAATTTGTTAGAAACTTGCCACTGACCAAATGAATTTATTCAAATGGATTTCTTGAGTAGCTTGGGTACTTGGGTTTTAGAAAGTTTTATCATGGAGGATTAGGTCACAGGGTAATTTCAGACAGGGATTATTAAGCGAGATGCTGTCCAGCCAGTACTTGTTCACAGTTAATATCTAGGATAATCTGGTTGGTTCAGTAGGGAGGTGAGGCTGTTTCAAAATTGTCTGTGTTTACACAGACAGTTTGTCAAGGATCTTATTTTTCGGCAGCACATGGAGCAAACACACAAGATTCACCTGTTTATATAGACAGATATATATTGTTTTCCAAAAAACTCATAATCCCACTGGGTACACAGAAATAAAAGCAATTCTAAATTAAACCTCAAGCTAGGACAATTTTTAATGAATTTCAAACGTGATTACTGGTATCAAGGAAAACAACTCATATGTGACCTGTTTTCCTTGTCAATGTAATACTATCTTGGAAATTTTTAGCAATAAAGGACATCATTAACAGGCAAGGCTGACATAAAATAGAATCCATATCCAAGTCACAGAAACGTTATGAGCATGGCCTTTTTAGTTTTTAGTTATTAATCAGTGATTTGAAATAGAAAGTTTATGCCTGTGTAAGAGTAAAATGATTCTCAACTTTCATACAGTCTTTTGTTTTATTTTACTTACTTAGGGAGCTTGCTGTTGGTTTCCAGTGTTGTTGTTTATTTGTTTGTTTGTTTCTTGCTCTATGTATGTGAATCTCCTGATAAGAATACTCATAAAATGTTTTCCCATTAGCTAATCTTATGGCAAACTGTAGAGTGAACATTACTAAGCTTGCAGAAGAGTACTCAGAGTATAACTAACAACCCACACACAGGTGCCAGAGATTTGTCACTCTTAAGCTTTCCCTTTCACGCTCCCTCCCTCCCTTCTTTTCTTGTTCACTATAACATAGCCTGATAATGTGAGGATCAAATGAACCCATAAGACTGTGAAGAAAACCATGAATGTGAAGAATTTTAACACAGGCAATGACCTAATGAATCACAAAATGCAGCGAAGTGAAGGATTCAGAGGAAGTATGATCTTGAAACTAGACCATACAGTAGAAAGGGTTAGTGCAATCAACTCTGTCCCTGTTATATCACTGATACATGTAAGAATTAAGTCAAAATAAGATGTCTGTGTGTATTCTAGGTCATGGAACCAGAAGCCTGGGTTAAAGTTATTAATAGAAAGTTCAGAGTGAAATCAAAGGGTGGCTTTTGATGCAGGTTGATCATCTGAAGGAAGAACATTTTGAGGTCTGCCATTATTTGAGATCACTTTCTGAATCATTTAACTGGAAAGCAATTCAGTTTCTGAAGGATGGAAAATAATTCAGGAGTGAAAAAGAGTTTGGGAAATGTACATGTTTGAATATAGTCAGTTGTTCAAAGAACCCATTGGGGAGCTACCTTCAGACCCTGGAGAGGTGGTTCCCTAATGCTCCCAGGGTTATGCTTTGATAAAACACAGAGCACAACATTCTCTGGGAGAAAATATGAGGATATGAAGAAGCTATTGAGAGGTTGCTCACCTGATAAAAATACGAAATTTTATTGTTTCAGGGAAACTCAGGATTATGTGGACTTGCCTTTCAATATAATCTAATTAATTACATTTGGGAATGGCAGAGTGTCAGGGCATGTTCATGGCCAGCTCTGAAACTTATATACAGAAAAGCCAAATTTATACTAATTTTGGTCCTTTGTGAACACAGGAGGTGACTTGTAGAATTAGGATTTCTTCAAATGTAGATAAAGAATAATATCCTTAAAAAAGAAAGCAAATGATGAAAAGCTGGAAAACAAATTGACATCCAGCCGAGACTTGCACTGCCCACTAAGATGGGAGAAATTTTCCATTATAATGAATATAGTTTTGGCTGCAACATAGAAACTTCAAGTTCTCATTATTACTGATTTTTAAAGAGTCTGTAATCACTTTATTTTTGGCTGTGATCATGAGTTATTTGACATTTTTTAAATTGCTAAGCAATTGAGATTTAGAGAAATTAATTTGCTGTATTATTTCTTTTATGGAAAGAAAATATAGCCTACATAACTTATTTCTTTATAATTGATTTATAGTTTCAGGAACTATTTTTAAATAAGTATTTGTATTTTGTGGATGCTTGGAAAAGGGTGTATTGTTTGCTTACATGGAGCAAATATATAAATATGTAAATGGGCAAGATAAAATTTTGAAATGTAACCTATGTTTTCTTTCCAATTTGTTTTCATTAACTCTGTGCTTATCAGTTGGGCAGTAGCAAGGGGTAATATACTTAGCCTCTTTTGGCAGTGGTATACAGCAAAAAGCAGTGGAGAATGAAAGAAAGTTCTATTTCTGTGATTTCATGAACCTGGTAGTAGCCTGTGGAGTGAAATGAGATCTGGTGGTCCCAGAGAGGTATGGCAGGTGGCATGGGGCTAAAGACTGCAAAGCAAGGTGCATGGTTTAGGAATGTAAAAAAAAGTCAGTGACTGAGATCCACAGGTACACTTTATTTAAGGGATCTTGGCCCAGAAAACCTGCCCTGTTCTTTGTCCTGTATGTTGATTCTGCAATGACTTCACAGAATCATTTTTAGTCATTGATATCACTTCGTGCTGGGTTCAGTAAGGATTCTTGCTGCCCCCTTCCTACTCTTTTCTCCTTTACCATCAGTCAAAATAAGCTGCACTATGTTTTGGCAAGAAGCATCCTACATCTTACTCTTTAAATCATTTCAATGGATTCGAAAAATGAAGGCTTATTTTTCACTTAGCTAATGATGAGTCAGCCAGAGTAATCCGTTCATCACAATCACACAGAGATTCAGGCTTTGGAAGATTCACTTCAATAAATGTTTCCGTTACAGGGCAAAGTAATATGGAGAATCAAGAACCAGATGTTACATGGTTCTTTCTGGAAGCAACACATTCCACTTTCATTCATAATTAATTGGCAAAAACAAGTCACCCTCCTATACCCAACTTCAAAGGGTCATGGAGGTTCATGTTTCCCAAGTTCCCCAAAGTTAAGGGAGAACCAGAAATTGCTGAATAGTCACTAATCCCATTACATCAGGTCTCACCAGGAATTCAACCACAGATTCACTAGCATTCTGGATTTATAAGTCTGTTGTTATATGCTCGCTTGGTATTCTGCCTTCTCAGAATCTGAAGAGAGACGACTAAGTGACACTCATTATTTATATTGCCAGTGTTTTTTTCTTTCATCCTCTTCTTGAGTTCACTGCTGTAGCAACACGGATGCATTACTGTGAGCATAGCCAGGGTACAGTTAAACTAGCCAATGGATCATATTGCAAATCTCTTTCTTAGAAAAAGCAATCAAGTCAAAGACTGTTGCCTTTGAGCAAGAATAAATAAACCCTCTGTCTTACTTTGTTCAGGCTGCAATAACAAAATACCACAGACTGTGTAATTTGCAAACAATAAAAATTTATTTCTCCCAGTTCTGGAGGCTGAAAAATCCAAAATTATGGCTCAATCAGATTTGGTTTCTGGTGAAGGCATCTTTTCACAGCATCCTCACATGACAGAAAAAGTAGAAGAGCACGAGACAAACCCTGTGTCCTCACATTGAAGAAGTGGAAGGAATAAAATCACTCCCTCAAGCCCTTTTATAAGTGCACTAATCCCATCCATAAGGGGGGATCCCTCATGGCCTAATTACCTCCCAAAGGCCCCACATCTTAATACTATTGTATTGGAAATGAAGTTTCAACATGAATTTTGAAGGGACACAAACATTCAAACCATAGCACCTCCTTTGTGTGACTAGCCCACCGACATTAAATATAAAAGTCACTGCTTTCTGAATGTTCTTATTTTTTGCAGATTCCTACTGCTATTCAAAAGAGGCCTGACTTTGTGATCATTTGTTTGAAAGAGGGAAGAAGAAGAAATTTGCTTGCAAATAAGTGAAGTATATCAGTTCTTGTTTGATGGAAGAGAAAGCTTTTATTTTATTATGGATACATTTTTACCTTAAAGTAAATGCACTTTTCAAAACATGACTTAAATATGTCTAGATCTATTCACTGCACAAAAACTAATTGCACACTCTGATATGACTAGAGGACTTTAAAAAAGGAAAGAAATATGAGTAATTCCTACATGTATTACATTCAAAAAAATACAGGAGACAGGCAAGCATTAAGAACAAATAATACATTTCAGAAAAAAATGCTGTCAACATAGATGTGAGAAGAGTCATTCTAATTGGGGAATAAGAAGAGACTTTGCAGAGATACCATTTTATAAATCTTGTTACATCCATAAGGATTCTCAGATTTCTATCACTGAATCCTCTCTACTAAGCTGAAGGCAAAAAGGTTTTATTAAGATTTAGGAACAATTTCCAGAATCAGACTTCAGACTTCATCTGTTAATTCAATTGACATTTCCACCAATCATAAAACCATGTAGAATCTGATGGGACCAGGACTCTGACATTGCCTCCAGTACCAAAACCATTCTGCCTTTGACAATATCTGAAACCTTCCCCGTCTGTCTCCACCTACAGAAACATATGTCTGCTGTTGCCAGTATCAACAAGGTAGATATCATATTGCAAACTTGATTGCTCAATAGTTTAGTATCAAAGTGTTATTCAGATTCATCTGGTTAGTGAAACCTATATCACATAACAAGGAATTTCATATGTAATTCTTTTAACTCTATGTAATTTATGAGGGAATTGCAATACAGAGAAATTTTTCCAGATATTGAAGGAATGTTTCAAATGTTGGAACAGATACAAATGAGGCGTACCTACTAAAGTCTATCCCTTGACTGCTAACATCAACGACCCCTATCTTCTATTCTTTAATATTGAGGAAAAAAACAGGAATGAAGACATATTCCTATAAAACATAAATCAATTGATTACAAACAACCAAAACCATACCCATTTTCTCCCAAAGAAGGATGGTATAATTTATCAAACTTGCTAATTTCAGTTATCAGCTCCCATAGATAATTTTATTAGATGCCTTAGGACTTTCAACATGCACAACCCTATCTTCTATGAATTCAAGCAGTTTTACTTCTATCTTTCAAATTTTTATGACTTTAATTTCCTTTTCTTGTCTTATTAAACTGGCTAGGAAAGTTAATAAGAAGTTGAGAAAAGGTTGGATAAAAGTGGGGAGAGTAAAAATATTTGTCTTGTTCCCAATCTCTGAAGCAAAGCATTCTTTGCTTTGCCATTAAATAGGCTGTTGTTTGAAAATAATCATATTTTTTTTATCTGGTTCAGGGAGTTCCCTTCTATTTCTAGTTGGCTGAGAGTTATATTATGAATGCATGTTGGTATTGAATCTTCTCAAATACTTTTGCTGCATTTATAAATATGACTGCATAGCTTCTCTCTTTATTTTGATAATTTGATTTAATTATATGTATTGCTTTTTGAATGTCAATTTTGCATTTCTGGGATACATTCTGTTTGGTCATGAAGTAGCATTATATATATAAAATATATATTTATACATATAAATAAATATATATAATATAAACAAATATATATTTCTATTTGTTAATACAATTCTTTTTATATTTCAATAGATTTAGGGAGTAAAAGTGTTTTTTTGTTTCATGGATGAATTGTATAGTTATGAAGGTAGAGCTTTTAGTGTACTCATCACCCTAATAGTGTACATTGTCCCTGTTAGGTAATTTTTGATCCCTAACCTCCCTCCCAACCTCCCCCCTTCTTAGTTTCCAATGTCCATTATACCACTTTGCATGACATGTACACCCATCTTTTAGCTTCCACTTAGATGTGAGAACATGTGGTGCTTGTTTTTCTGTTCCTGAGATACTTCACTTAGGATAAGGGTCTCCAGTTCCATCCAAGTTGCTGGAAAAGACATTTCATTCCTTTTTATGGCTGAGTAGTACTTCATGGTATATGCATATATATATAAATATGTTATATATATGCACCTGTGCACACGTGTGTGTATACACACACACACCCCCCACACCACATTTTCTTTATCCACTCATCAGTTGATGAGAACTTAGGTTGATTCCATATCTTTGCAATTGTGAATTGTGCTGCAATACATATTTGGGTACAGGTATCTTTTTGATATAATGACTTCTTTTCCTTTGGGTAGATATCCTGTAGTGGGATTGCTGAATTGAATTAGTTCCTTGAGGAATCTCCATACTGTTTTCATAAAGCTTGTACTAATTTGCATTCCCACCAAAGGGAAAATATATATGTGTATAAGCACTTCCTTGTCACCACATTGGAGCCAACATCTATTACTCTTGACTTTTTAATAATGGCCGTTCTGACAGGAGCAAGGTGGTATCTCATTGCAGTTTTATTTTACATTTCCCTGATGTACTAATATAATCTTACTGTTTCCATCTATGCAAGGATATTGGTCTATAACTTCTTTTTTCATTATATCTTTGGTTTTGGACTTAGGATAATTCTGGCTCAAAAATAGTTGAGAAATGTTCCCACTTACTCTTTTTTTTTTTAAGCATTTGTGTATTATTGGTGGTATTTCTGTATTAAATGTTTGACTCTATGCACCAATGAAGTTGTCTAGGCCTGTACATTTCTCTGTTAAAAGCTTTCAATTATAAAGTTAACTTAATTAGTGAATGTAGGACCGTTTATATCTTCAGTTTTCTTGACTCAGTTTGGTTAACTTGTGTTTCTAAGGCATTTTTCCATTTCATTTAAGTTGTTGAACATATTGACATGAAGTAGCTTATAATATTTTCTTAATTTATTTTAATATCTTCAGAATTTGCCTGAGTGGTGTCCTCTCTTTAACAATTGCTGTTAGTAAAGGGTGCCATCTTTTATTTCTTTCCCCTCATGATCAGTAGAGCTGTAGATTTGTTAACTTTATTAATCTTTAAAAAAATGTTATAAATACCCCTATAAACATTGTCTACCACACATTTTGATGTTTTGGTGTCAGTATCATTTTGTTAAATCCCTGTTGTAGCTGCTGACATCTGCGCTGCAATTGCCTTGCTCATGTCCTGAGTTAACTTAGTTTTCTCTTGCCTCTTTATCGTAGGCTGTTGATCCTAAGAATTAGACATAATTTCAATAGAGTTGAGCTAGAGAGAAATTAGCATAAATATGGTTTTCATTTCTAAACCACATAACCTTTTAGATAAGTTCCATTGTCTCTAAGCCCCACTTCAGCTCTACTTTTATGATGATTTATTGCCCAGAAAGGTCCTCGATCAATCATGAAATAGATTTTTAGTGAATATAACCCACCATCCTCCAAACTGACCTACATATGCCTGAATTCTAGATTCGAACCAAGACTTCTACTGCTGAATATTTCTATGACAACAAATTAGATGGATCAGGATATTGGCACTTTCATAAATTTTAAAAGTCTAAGAATTTTGATAGAATAATATTTTATAATAAATTAAGTGAATTCTTTTATTTTATTAAATATTGTTATATTTATCAATGTAAGTGACTGTACTCTCTTTTTTCTACAGCACATGAATATTAAAAAGATCAACTTATTTTAAATGTTTTAATAAATTTGGCTATTTGTTCTTGTATCTAAGACCATTATTTATGCATGTTTATGAAGGCTTATAGAATTGTTCAGAACAATCATGGTTAGTGCATTACTGAGACAGTTAAATATTCTCCATAAGTCTATTACTGAAATTCATATATGAAGGCTAGTAGCCAACTTTATTTCAGATCTATTTAAAAATTATAAATAGTTTCGATTAAAATTCTAAAGAATGGCACAGGTTAGCCATACTCCGTACTTGGGACTAAATAAATAATTTATTGGATTGCATTTACATTATCTTTATGTGTGGAAATTTATAGTACTAATTCAGTGTAAAAGAGAATATATTTGAAAGGACATTGGAGCATGTGTAGTATGTTAACTCATCATCTTTAATCCAAAATATATTTGATAAAATCTATTTGGTATCTTAATGCTTATGTAAATAAAATCTTTGGAGAATTCAAGGTGTTGAGTTGTACATTTGAGCCAATTCAGTTCTGAGCAGAGATAGGATTTGTGAGAGTACACAGCACTCTGTATAGAGGCAGAGGGATAGATTTCTACAAGCCATAGAATTGATTATTCAAGGTAAACTGTAGGTGTCATGAGTCTAGATACCCTAAGTCACATTAGGTATAAAAGAAGGAAACACATTCTCAACATTTCTGACCACTGGGAAAACTGGCATGTGGGAGTTTGAGGGGTCAGAAGAAGGGGGACTGCTGAGAGCACGTGAAACTCAAATGCTAAAAACCAAATTTAAGAAAAGCATGGAACAGGTGATTCAGATAACTGTCAGTGGCATAATCTTGTATGTGTGCTTTTTGCTTGGTTTGAGACTGGAAACATGAAGACATAAAGATGTTTTCTCTATGTGGAACGAAGTGCATTGATATCAGTTTAAATAAAATACAAAACAAAATTCAGTTCACCTGAAGCATCTAAGGAACAGCTCTTGGGCTTTCCCTAATAATTTTCAATTGGAGGAATTAATATGGAATATTTAAAACCACTGGCTTTGGCTGCAACTGGCTGTGACTTCGTTTCCTGCTTAAAAGTGATGTTGGAGGGGAATAGCTGAGTCTCTCAGAGGAAAAACACAACAGTAAGTGATAACTCCCTCTCTTGATCTAGTCATACCTTAGTACTTCCTCCATTGGTAACTAAACCTGGAATCAATTATCTCTCTGTCTGCCATAACCAACTATATGTTATTATTGCATAGAGAAAAATGAATAGAAGCTCAGAGTTTTTGAGTTATCTCTTTACTTAGGCCTTAAAAGTTTTCATTCTGTAACAGTGATCCATCTGAAATGGACTTTTTCTTTTAAAATTTCCTTTAAATGTATAAGTAGCATATCAAATCATATATACCTAATGTGAATAAGTGATGTCTTCATCTTCAATTTTGTTATATCATTCACAAAGCTTATCTTTTTTTCTTCATTTCTAATAGTATTTGAACCTAATTTGGTAACATTTTTAAAAGATAGTAAAAAATATCATTCACTGCAGCCAACATATCATTGGATCCTTTCATTATTTGACAGTTTTGACAGATATTATTGATTTGACCAGCCACTGCAGCTAACTAGAAGGGGACAATGTGACAGTTTTATGTAACAAAAGGCACAGTGTCATGTCAACTGAACTAAATGTTGTACAAAGTGACAGCAGGACAAAAAATCCTTTCAGACTTAATTTTCTGCTTCATTTTTTTTCTACCATCAATACATAAGGCAGTGCAGTAGGTGACACAAATTAGCAGGATGGAGCAAAAGGTCTATCCCTGCCTCTGTGGCTATACTTGACTTCTTCTACCACAGAGTAGCAATTATTTTTAAGGTGAATGAACAAGAAGAGCAGCTTATAGTAATCAACTTACCCCTATAGGAGAAAATATATCCCTTATCAAGATGCTTTATATATTTCACCTAGGTGGCTTTTGGGAAAAGATGAAAGGAAAAAGTCCCCATCTGCTAGGTCATGCCTACAAGACACATTCTGTCAAGTCTTAAAAGCAACAACAGCTTTGCCTGTGGGATACCTATAATTATTATGCGGAGCAGCCCAATGCCTGCTGCAGTTCATTGTTCTGCTAACACAAGACGAATGAGAACAGTGGCTCCAGGCTGTGAGTGGATAAAGTGCAACTTTTCGATTTTGCTCTTCTAAGGATCCCGCATTGTGTGGAGTCCATGAGTGACATCTTTGGCCTTCCTTGGGGCTCAGCAGATTGAATCAGTCATGCTGAGTTAAACAATGAGTAGAGGACATAACCTTAGCAGTGCCTGTCATTTTTTCCTCCTAATTCAATCTACATTTAATCAATGAAAGTAATTTCTTGTTTGTTTAAGTCTCATATCCAATGGATCTTGAGGATTTTGAAGTGATACACCTTTACCTTGACCTTACCTGCCTTTTGAACTTCAAAATATCAAAATCGGGATCTGGAAGAATGGTGGGCAGAAAAGGTACCTTGTTGGTTATTTTTTCTGAGATTTCCCTGATTTGTACTTTTAATAGAGGTTTGGGAATAAAGTTATCCAAATGATGAACTGAAGGGAATATTCCAAATAGGGAAAAAACAACAGTGGTAACAGCAAACGCAGTATAACTTGAACTTCTAAAATATTGACACATAATGCAAACTTGAAATAATACTTATAGAGGAAAAGGCTCTTTTGTTATCTGTTGTTCATTTTATGCCAATGGTTCAAAGATTTACTTTTAGGCCATCATTGTTATTGGGAATAGCCAGTAGTAACTTCCACAAGTTCAAGGTCTTTATTGATCTTTTCAGCTCCTCTTAATCAAAATTCGTCTTCCTTTCCAATCATAGTAATTAAATAAGTCTGAAAGAGCTTGACACCGAGTCTGACTTTTTATACGTTTGTAGAAAAGTGCTGATCTAAACATTTTATTACTTGTCAATTGTCAGACCAGAAAGCAAACTGGGAAATAATGTTTGAAGGAAATGCATTTACTTGAATATATGTGATTAATTAAATGCCTTGATAAAAAAGAGGGGTTATGATGATATTAAAAACAGAGCAAAAGGCTTTAGCATTTTGTGGGTGTTTTTCAAGATTAATGTTGGTGAAATGTTAAATAAACCCTGTAATAAAAATGCTGTATTGCTACATTTTTGTACAATTAAGATAAAGTAAGATTTTATTTTTAAAATAAAAATCTGGAACGTTGGAAACTTGGATTTAAATTATAAAAGTAATTTCCACATAAGATTTCCCAGGGCTGCTCCATGAATCTAGGGAAAATAATGAAAAAGACTTGGTAATAGTTGTATTTTTAAAAATTGCATATAAGCTAAACATTTCATCAACGTATGTTACCTACATAATTTGGAAGAACAAATGTATTTAAGACATAGATATATTTGCTTGGTTTTTCTTAATTCTCTGATTCTTTCATTTGGTATTCATTGACCCCCTGCAGTGTACTGAGCATTATAATAAATGATAAGACAAGGTGCCTGACCTCAAGGAGCTCACAGACTACTTGAACTGTTTCATGTGCTTTATCATTTAAATAAATAAAATTTCACCAGCATAAAAATGCATCAAATATGTTGGCAAGATTTTGCTTAATGTCAAAGGCTGAATAAACTCTTTCAGTCACCCAGGCTCACAGGGGAAGCTCTACGTACAAAGACCTACCCTGTGAAACCAAATCTCTTTCACTACATCCCAGGGCCTTCCCACTTAATAGGGGCCCTGTGGCTACACTGAAGTGTAAACAGAGACAAGATGTATTTTAAAACCAAAATAACAAAAGTTGAGAATCATGTATGAAACCCAAAGGAAAAATCAAGGGAATTATCCAAGAATTATACTAAAGCAAGGTAAATGGGTATGGATATTCTAAAATTAGGGTATGGGAGCCTGTGGGGCAGGTGAGAGAATATGAGATGGGATCTGAGTGCAATTGTTGAGGCCATGCGCTATATGGAATATTCTTTTATGTGCCAATCTGGGAAGGTAACTATCGATTTCCATTGAAACTGCTGCCTGGTTTAGCCCCCACTGCTTTGGCTAATTCCTTTCCTTTCAGCCTCCTCTTTCGATTTCAGGTAGATTTCTGACTTCTCTGAGAGAGTATCTCCATTCTTGGTTGTGAACCCTATTACAGATTCAGCTGTATCTTGGGAAATGAAGCTTTCATTCATTTTTCAGAAGTGGCAATGAATTCACAAAGTTTTGGTTTTTGTCTTAGCTCAGACCTCTACTATCAGCATGGATATTCATACATTTGTGGACATTGTCAAGCTTTTTGCTACTTTTCAATCAAAAACACCTGAAAACTTTTTTTGCAGATCTATGTGACATGAAGGTATCTGTGTACGTGGGTGTGTGAGTCTCCTCTGGTCAATGTTAAACATGACTACATCATAAATGAGTGAAGTGTTAGAAATAGGTTTGAATAACCCTTCTCACGTGGATATTTAATCAAAATTAATTAATCAAAATTGGGCTTCTATATCTGCTTAGCAACAGGTATATCAGTTTTAGGTTCAAAATTATCTTTTAGAAATGACCCCACTATTATTCAGAAGTTCAAGTTAATAAAAAAAGAACCTAGGTAATTGATTCTGATTACATCTTATTTTGTGCTCTGTATTTTTTTAAACTGCCTAAGCATAGTTGATTCTGATAGGTTGAGCTATTCTGGAGGCAGAGATGCAGGATGCTATAGCATAGATTACCAATCAGTGCACTCAGATGTATCATGAGTAAGTTGGAGCCTTAAGTCTCCCCAGCAGGATGCTTTGCAGACTTCTTTGAGTGGATCTAATTGAAAAGTGAACCCCTTCTGTGACCTTAGTTACCTGAACCAATCAGTGTTGCCATTTTAACCTATCCAGAGCACTTCGGTGTGGAAATGAGGATAGCTTCATGAAATAGAGTGGGTCATTGACCCCAGGTGGGTGGTTTCCCCTTATTTTCAGACAGATTGTTGGCTGGGGCTAGTTTCTTTCACATCCTAACTAGCCACAGGGAGTTTCTGGATTAATCAGAGAGTACTCCAAGTCTAAAGAATCAAAATCTGGGGACTGTGTTCATTGGTAAAGAAAAAAAATACATTAAAAATCTGTTAGAGAAAAGTAAATGTTAATTTTTACCATTAATTACAGATTGAGCCTTCTATCAATTCTTCTCAAAGATAATAAAGTAGGGTAGGGAGGAGAAATTTTACGTATCCGTTTTTATATTTATACCCTAATTTGAAGCATCCTTTTCTATTTATTCATTCATTTATTCAGTACATCATTTTGACCACCTGTTGATTGCTGAGCATTTCACTGGTGACAGAAATATAGTGGTAAATGGGAGACCGTCCTGCCCTTACAAAAATAAATTACACTACTTTTATCTGAGATTTTTAGTGGTCCCTTAAAAATGCCATTGACTCTTTCTTTAGAATGTGAATTTTTGAGACACAGATAATGTAAATATTTAAAACAAAATAGCCGAAAAGAAGAAGAAAATAGCTCTAAATGTTAACACTATTAGTGTTTGGGTGAGCATTATATCAGACTTCTATATCTATAGTTATATATCTATCCTATCAAGATATATTTAGTGATATAACAATATTTAGGGATATAGATCAGATATTTCTTATAGAAAGAATATGTAGTATATATGTAATTTGTATATAAATTGCTAACTGATATATATACGTATGTAGCATTTATATTATATAAAAATACACATACACAAAGAAGGATGAGCATTCATCACCACAGATGTTCTTGCATAGCTATCCTATTGTCTTTTTAGAATAAGTACCCAGAAATAAAATATCTGCACCACAATATAACCATGCTTTTTATTGCCATATTACTCTCCCATTTACAGTACCACCAGCAGGTTGTGTCATTATATACTTTTCCATATGATTACAAATGATGGCTATGATTAAGCAATTAGAAACTTGCAAGTCAAATACATGAAAATAATGTAAGTGCTTTAACCTGTGTATGTCAAGATTGAGCGTATTTCACATCATTATTGACACTCTGTAGTCCTTTTAACATATTTTCTTTTCCTATATTATATCATTTTTATACTATGGTGGTGGAAATTCGTTGATGTCATTTACTAAAAACTGTGTTGAGCCAAGCTATATTCTGGGTACTGGAAATATATTATTAAATAAAACAGATGAAATAACTGCTTTCTTAGAGCTTACATTTTATTGAATGAAGAGTGCCAATAAAAAATAAATATATCAATTATTAAAAGTGATATGTGTTATTAAAAAATAAAACAAGGATGAGAAATAAGTGGATATATTCAAGGCATGTTAATCATTTGCTAAACAAGCATATTAAATTTTTACTCCCACTTTAAAATGTTTTAAATTGCTCATGAATTGCTTTCCTATATAAGTTTTTAAATTACATATCTGACATAGTAAAATGTATTAGTAATTTGCTACCTGGTTTCTTACTATGTTCATATTTTTTAAGAAGTGTGACAATATTTACATTTATTTTTTGAAATTTTATTTTCATATTTATATTTTCTCATTTAAATATTACAAATTGGGTTTAAGAGAGAGAAATCCAACTCTCTTTCTCTCATATATATATATATATACATATATGGATGCTAAATGGAAGATCACTTGCCACAATAATTTATTTAAAAAATTCATCCAATTTATTTACCAATGTCAACTTTATCTCACATTAAATCCTTGTATATGCCTATATCTATTTTTAATGAACTTTTTTGTTTCATTGAGATTTTATTCCATTCCTATCCTAACAACAGCACAAATTTTACTATTTTTAAAGGTGTTTTTTAAAAAATATTAGATGGCTGGTAAGAAAACATAAAAGCTTTTATTTTTTCCTAAAAAAATTCCTAATTGTTCTTACTATTTAAAAGTAATGTATAGGACTTTTTTACATTTAATATAAATACGTATCAATGAATCAAATATCTCACTGGAATTTTTAGAGGAATTGAATTATATTTTCATGCTTACTCAGGAATGCCAGTATTTTTGCTATGCCAAGTTATCAAATAAACTAAAATCCTCATGAGTTCTGAGTTTATCAGTGTTGTTATCAAGACCAGGTTTGTGTCATAGTGATTCTTTTACTCCTGGCTCTTTTTAATGTCAGTCACTACACTGAATGAAATGGTAAAATATTACAAGAATTAGTGTAATAAGAATAAAACAAACAAAAATATGAATATACTTTCATATTGAAATAGGTTGTATAGAACGGACTCTTCTACAGGTAACAATTACAAACCCTGGAAAAATTACTTAAAAACAACTATTCAAGAGCACTGGAGAGAGACCAAAAGCAGACCTAGTCTCGAAGTGCTGCAACTCTTAAAGAAGGAAACTATGCAGGATGAAGTACATATTTATTCAGCTTTTCAATAAGGAAAAAAAATACAGCAACACTGAAAGGTTATAATTTAAGAAGAAAGCCATGAGTATATTGGATCAGAGTCACACAAAAGAATTTGGGCTACAAGAATGCCTGCACATTGAGGGAAAATTCATGAAGAAAGAGATATTTCCAAATTTACATATGACACTCCTCAACTCCTTGATTGACAAGAAATCAGGAGGAAATAACAGCTAGAATGCTAAGAGAGCTGAGAAGGATCTCCAGCTTCTGCCTAAAACAAGAACACAGAGATTGGAGTTTGAATCATACAAAATAGTAAGGTCTTGTAAACACATTAGTCTTTCCATTAAAATCGCAGAAGTTCCATGCCTTGGAAATAGTGAATACATTCCAAGATTAAGAATTCTGCTCTACCCATTCTTCTAAGTGAAGTACCACAAGAATGGAAAAACAAATGCCACATGTACTCACTGTTAAATTGATACTAATTGATTAACACTTATGTGCACATATGGAAAGTAACATTCATTGGGTGTCAGACAGGTAGGAGGGGGGAGGAAGGGATGGGTAAATTCACACCTAACTGGTGCCGTGTGCATACTTGTAGCTCTGACTTGGGCTGTGGAAAGGCAATTTATGTCACGAAAACTTTGTATCCTGATAGTATTCTGAAATTAAAAAACAAAATGGAATTCTACTCTACAACAAAGGATAAAACCACAATAAATGCTTCCTCCACCCCCCCAAAAATATAAAACCAAGTCTCCACATTTTAAAAGCATTCCCTCAGTGATATACCTGCTAGAATAAAACTCAAAAATGTTGGGGAAAAGATAGTATAAGCCAGAATATCTAAAATGTATCAACCTATCAACCTCAAAATCCAGTTTGTAGCAAAAATTACTAGACATGAAAAAAATTAACATTACTGAGGGGAAATATCAGTCCATGATATAGAAACAGATGTAGTGACTGTACAAAAGAAACAAATGGAAAATCCACATTAAAAACTATATCTAATATTAAAAATTTATTGAATAGGATTCACAGAAGATTGGATACCCCAGAAGAAAGGATAAACTGGAAGACATGCCAAAGGAAATGCAAATTGAGGTAAAAATGGAAAAAATAATAGGGAATCATTATCTGAAAATAACAACAGAACGCATAATTAGAGTTCCAGATTGAGTGATAAGAGTGAATGAGACAGAAAAAAAAATGATCAAGAATATATGCTCCATTTTATCTAAATTTATTCAAAAGTAGCAACCCATAGATCTAATAAATTAAATGAGTCTGAAGTGACATAAATACAGAGAAATCTATACTTAGGCATATCATAGAAAAAGAATTAAAACTGAACATCAAGATAAGAAAGCTGGAATTATTACTATATAATAGTATCAGACAGATTGTCAAAAATGGTAGATTAGGGATGACCTCCTGGCTCTCTGCTCTCAGAGTAGGAGGTGAAGAAGGCGACCTGAATCACTCGAGGGGGTAGTTCTCCCATAGGATCGGCTTCACAGAATTACAGGGAAGCTTCGAGGGGCAGCAGTGCTGGGAAAAGGAGGAAAGGGATGCAGTGGATTTGCTGTGAAGTTCCGAGAATCCGAGTGGTACAGCGGGGATTGGAGTGCAAGCTGGCCGCGCTCAGCAGCCAGCTGAATGGGACTGTGTGATCTGTGCCACAGCGGGACGACTTCTCCTTCGCCGACCTCCACAACCATGCAAGCAGGGAAGTGCCTGAAGTCAGCATGAAGAGGTAACATGGGCAGTCAGGCAGTTTGGAGAGGAGGCAGGAGCAGAGAGCAATTTGAAATCTCCAGGGCACAGTGCAGGGTCTCCTTGGCTGAGAGATCTGTAAACAACAGCGGTGTATGCCTCGCTTGATAAGGGACAGAAAAGTGAGATAGATTGCTCATTTGACTGAGTTTTCCGGTGGACTCAGGCGACCCAAGTGCAGCTGGGGAGGGAGTGGTAGAGGGAGCGAGCACGATCCTCCGTGGATCCTCCCCAGGGGGCTGCAGTGGACCCAGCTCCACCGGGTGGCCAGAAGGGACAAACTTTCCACCCCTCAGCGGAACCTGTCAGGGGTCCCCAGCCGCTTCAGCTTTGCTGGTTAAGGAGCAGCAGAGCAAGTGTAACCCTCTGCGGACCCTCCCCAGGGGCTGCAGTGGCCCAAGTTCTGCTGGTGTCACACAGAAAAGGGAAAGATTTCACTTCTCAGCAGACCATCTCAGTGGCCTCCAGCCTCTCAAACTCTGCTGACATTACAGGCCCAGAGCACATATCCCCAGATCTGCCAAGGATCGTCCCTCCTGAATTCCAGATTTTAGCTCATAATCCAGCCCCGTCACCTCCGATCCTCGATAAAGCACCCTGATGAGAAAGAACCAGTGAAAGTCCACAGAAAACATGAAGGAACAGAGAGAAAAGTCACCTCCAAAGCAAAATATTCATTCTCCATCATCTGACACCAACTTACATGATATAAATAAACTGATGGAGGAAGATTTCTGAATATGGATTGCTACAAAACGAAATGGAATTGAAGAGAAAATAGAATCACAACATAGAGAAACCACAAGAACTATACAGGAAATGAATGAAAGATTCTCCAAGGAAATTGAGATTATCCAGAAGAACCAAACAGAAATTCTGGCAATGAAGGAAACAATCAAGGATATCCATAATATAGTGGAAAGCCTAAAGACCAGGATGGACCATGCAGAGGAAAGAACCTCAGAACCTGAAGATTATGCCTATACTCTAAACAAATCAGAGGAAAAATGGGAATACAGAAACAAGAGACAAGACCAAAATTTACAGGAAGTGTGGGATTATGTTAAAAAGCCGAATCTCATATTAATTGGGATTCCAGAAGGGGAAGAGGACCATTCACAAGGGCTGGAAAACTTATTTCACAGATTATTGGAGGAAAATATGGCAGGCCTGGCCAGAAATCTTGATATCCAAATCCAAGAAGCACAAAGAACTCCTGGGAGAAAGGCAATCACCTCGTCACATGGTTGCTAGGCTGACCAAAATAAATGTGAAAGAAACAATTCTCCATGCAGTTAGATGAAAGCAGCAAATGACCTATAATGTTAAGCCTATCAGACTAACAGCAGACTTCTCATCTGAAACCTTAGAAGCCAGTAGGGATTGGGTGCCTATCCTTAATCTTCTAAAACAGAACAATGCTGAAACCAGAATTCTTTATCCAGCAAAATTAAGTTTCATCTATGAGGGAGAAATAAAGTCCTTTTCAGACAAAGAATCACTGAAGGAATTTGCAAAGTCCAGACCAACCCTACAAGAAGTTCTCAGACCCGCATTTCTAACCAAACAGGGCAGTAGACACTCCTCAAAGTAAAATCCTCAAAGAATTAAAGTTTAGATCTCGAACTACATGATGGCTCAAGGAGTAAAACATAACAACAAGTCTCCACACAACAATATGAATGGTAATCTTCCTCCAATTTCAATTCTTTCAATAAATGTAAATGGCTTAAACTGTTCTCTGAGGAGACATAGACTGGCAGAGTGAAAAAAATCATAAGCCTAGAGTCTGCTGTCTGCAGGAAACACATCTAACCCACAAAGATGCCTTCCGGCTGAAGGTCAAGGGATGGAAAACTATCATCCAGTCAAACGGAAGTCAAAAGAAAGCTGGGGTAGCTATTCTACTTGCAGATAACATAAGCTTTAAAATAGCAAAGGTAAAAAAGGATAAAGATAGCCATTATATAATGGTGAAAGGAAAGATCCAACAAGAAGATTTAACAATTCTTAATATCTATGCACCCAATACAGGAGCACCCAATTACTTAGGCAAACCTTGTCTAATCTAAACACCATGTTACAGAACACTGCCATAGTAGCAGGAGACTTCAACACTCCAATGAATGAGCTGGATAGATCCTCCAAACAGAAAATAAGCAAAGAAATAAGGGACCTGAACAGAGTCATTGATCAAAAAGGTCTGACAGATCTCTACAGAGCATTCCATCCAAATAAACTTGAGTTTACATTCTTCTCAGCAGCCCATGGATCCTACTCCAAAATTGATCACATCCTACGATGCAAATCAGATCTCAAAAAATTCAAGAAGATAGAAATTATACCTTCTGTCTTTTTTACTGTAATGGTATAGAAACACTCAACACCTCACAAAATCATGGAAACTAAACAATCTACTATTGAAAAATTATTGGGTTAAGGAAGAAATTCAGAGGGAAATCAAGAATTTCTTCGAACAAAATGATAACGGTGAGACTTCTTACCAAAACCTGTGGGATACAGCAAAAGCTTACCTGAGAGGAAAACTAAGAGCAATTAACACTTACATCCATAAAACAGAAAGCTTAGATACTGAAAACCTAATGAATAGGCTCAAGGAATTGGAAAAAGAAGAGCAAACAATTTCCAATCCTAGTAGAAGAAAAGAAATAACGAAGATCAAAGCAGAGCTTAATGAAATCGAGAACAAGAGAACTATTCTAAGATCAATAAAACCAGAAGCTGGTTTTTCAAAAAGATAAATAAAATTGATGGCCCTCTTGCT
>VBSM01002608.1:3639742-3694863 GCA_008086735.1 Cheirogaleus medius
TTTTTTTTTGAGACTTGGGATTTCTCCAATTAAGGAAATAGGAGTTTAGGAACCAAAATGTTAATGCAATAACAGAAGCATCAAAATGCTTTTTTCATTTTTAACAGATTGGAAACATGTCAATCAGCTGAAACTTTTGGATGTCAAAAGTTAAATCAAAATACAAGAGATAGTATATGCTTTATTCTGAGGGATGATATAAAACATATTACACAAAGCTTTCTATCTTAAAATTAACTTGAGGAATCCACATTTCAAATGTTGACATGCAAAATGACAATTTAATTTTATGAAATTGTAAACAATTCTTAGTCATTAAAGTTAAAATTGTTCTAAAAAATCCCGCACAGTTCTGCTGTTTGTCACTGAAATGGAGAATGTTTTATTTTCAAAAACTTACATCCAAAATTTTCAGCTCAATTTCTGTAAATAATGGTAATGAAGAGAGTTGTTCTGGTGAATCCTTAAAGGGTGTAGTTTGTTTCACAGTGTTGCTTTTCAATGACAAGAATCTATTGCTTCTCTCTAATTAAATTTCAGTCAGACTATGAAATCTCATAACCACTTTATGTCTTGTATCAACAGAATTAAATATCAATATGATTAGTTTAATTTTTACTTTTATTTTTTTTTTTGTAGACAGAGTCTCACAATATCACCTGGGCTAGAGTGTAGTGGCCTCATCATAGCTCACGGCAACCTCAAACTCCTGGCCTCAAGTGATCCTACTGCCTCAGTCTCCCAAAGAGTTGGGATTACAGGCATGAATCACTGTTTCTGGTCTTTAAACTTCACCTTCTACTTCTGCATGTCTACTTTAACATTCTGCTCAGCTAAGCATTTCAGAGACTAAATATGAGCCTGTCCTGAAGGGCTTCCTAATAAAAGAGATTTAGGTTTAACCTGAAAATATACTCAAATGATCTATATGAAGGATTTAATATTGAAAAATTTATATTTAGTTTATAATTTCCTTCTGTTTCTCCTTTTGTCCACCTAAACCATTCTTCATACTGCAACTATAGTTCTTTTTTTATTTTTGAAAAAATACTTTATTTCTAATTTTTATGGGTACATAATAGTTGTGTATCTTTATGGTGTGTATGTGATGTTTTGATACAAGTGTATAATGTGTAACAATCAAATCAGGGTAATTGAAGGATCCATTACCTCAAACATTTATTATTTCTTTGTCTTAGGAACATTCCAATTCCACTCTTTTAGTTATTTTAAAATATACAATAACTTACTGTTGACTATATTCACCCTGTTGTGTTATCAGATATTATATCTTGTTCATTTTATCTAATTGCATTTTTGTACCCATTACCCATTCTCACTTTATCCCCCGTTCCCTCCCTGCTACCCTTCCCAGCTTATGGTAACCATCATTCTACTCTTTATCTCCATGATATCATTTATTATAATATTTAGCTCCCACATATGAGTGAGAACATGCAAATTTGTCTTTATGTGTTTGATGTATTTCACTTAACATAATGTTCTCCAGTTTTAACCATGTTGTTTTAAATTACAGGATTTAATTTTTTGTGGCTGAATAATATTCTATTGCATATATGTACCACATTTTCTTTATCCATTCATCAACTGATGAGCATTTAGGTTGATTCCAGATCTTAGCTATTCCCAATAGTGCTGCAATAAACACAGGAGTGAAGATATCTCTTTAATATACTGATTTCTTTCTTTTGGATATATACCTAGCAGTGAGATTTCTGGACCATATTAAATCTAAGACCTTAAACTATGAAATTTCTATGAGAAAACATTGGGGAAATGCTCCAGGACATTGGTCTGGGCAAAGATTTCATGAGTAATACCTCAAAAGCACAGGTAACCACAACAAAAATGGACAAATAGGATAATATCAAGATAAAAACTGCATAGCAAAGGAAAATAATCAGAAATTGAAGAGACAATCCAGACAGAAAATATTTGCAAACTACCTATCTGACAAGGGAATAATAACTAGAATCTATATGGAGCTCCAACAACTCCATAGGAAAAATAATCAAATATCTGATTTAAAAAATGGGCAAAAGATCTGAGTGGACATTTCTCTAAAGAAGACATACAAATGACTAACAAGTATATGATTCAACATCATTACTCATCAGAGAAATGCAAATCAGAACTACAATGAGATTTCCTCTTACTGAAGTTAATATAGCTTTTATCCAAAAGACAGGCAATAACAAATGCTGGCGAGGATGTGGAGAAAGGGAAACTCTAATACAGAGTTTAGTGGGAATATAAATTTAGTACAGCCACTATGATGAACAGTGTGAAGGTTCCTAGAAAAGCTGAATACAGTTCCTTTTATAACAGGCAAACTTGATTATATCACTTTGGTGCTGACATGCTTGCATTTCTCACCATTGATTCATTGACTCCTTAGCAGGTGTCTTCAAGATTTCTTTTTATTCTCTTCCTCTAGACCTAAGCTCCAACCATGACGAACTACCACTTAAACTTTCCTGAAACTATGTATGACAATTAGAGTCAAATATTTTATGGATGAGATAAATACTCTCTGGAATAAATTTTCTCCTGTCTCTTGATTTAATCTTTATTTGTCACTACCTTCAAAAATCCTTCACTTGTTTCCTTAGTTGGGCTTAGGATCTCTCATATAGTACTCATTCATCATTTGTTAAGTATTTATTGAGTACAAGCCATTGTCAGGAACATTGGTGTTTCAGCAGTAAACAAGATAAAGCCCCTGTCCTTATGGTTCTAGCATCTCGGAATAAAGTTATGAGTATATCTTTAACATGAAATTTATATCCATCAAATATTTTTTCTTTTTAATTGTTATGTGTACATAATAGTTGTGTATCTTTGTAGGGTACATGTGATGTTTTGATACAAGCATATAATATAATTACTCAAATCAGGGTAATTAGGGTATCCATCACCTCAAAGTCCATTGTATTCTCATTGTCTATTTCTTTTTCCTGTCCCCCAACAGATAGTAAGCTTATTCAAATATAGGTGATGTGTTGTCATTTTTTCTTACTGCATTTGTCTCAGTAACTACCACATAAGGAAACACATTGAAGGTTTGCTGTGAGTGAATAAATGAATATTCCAATGCTTCCTCTCCACTTACACAATGAATTAACAGTCTTATACAAAATTAGTCATTTATGTGTCTAGTGATAAGAAAGAAGCATGGTTAAGATATTTAACATATATGATTTACTTGATTCTTGCAAGAACCCTAACAGGTAAGATGATGATCCCTTTTTATATAAATGGTAAAAAAAGGCCAATAAAAGTCAATATAAGAGTGTGTTATACCATTAGGAAGGGTTTAGAGCTGGGTGGCAAATCTGACAGGCATTGTAGTCTTGATAAGTAACTTCTTTCATCATAGAGTAGAGGTAGTGATGCACAATGAGGGATAAATTACTTTGCCATTTGCTGGCTGGGTGAATGGATTAACTTCATTCCTCAGTTTCTTCATCCACACGTGGGGATGACATGAGAATTAAATGATGGAGTCTGTTGAAAATATTTGTCATAGTACTTCCCAAACTAGTAAATATTCTCCATCTCCTGTAATGTCGTACCATAGTAAATATGGGGTAATACTTCCCACCACAAAGTATCAGCTATTTTCCTCCTAGAATGAGTCATTTCAAAATGATCACTTTAACAATATATAAAACTCTTAAGACTGAACTTTTTGAAAGAAATAAACTTGTTTATTCATTGCTCACTGCTACCATCTTCTTCCACCAGCTTTACAAAGTAGCTATTCAATTAGATGCTTCTTGAATAGGATAAATAAAACAAATATAGATACTAAAACTAAGATTTCATATAAGTCAACTATTGACTTAATTATTTATACAAATCTTGAAAATAAGAGAAATAGTAAAACTTAAAAAACTACTATTGCTAAATGAAAATTATGTGCCCATGCCAGTAAACTGGCAATGTATTCTAAAAAAAGGTTACATCAACTCATGCTATGAAATACATATATCTAATATAATATGACTAAAAGGCACATCCCTTGAGCCTTTGCAAGGAGGCTAGTTGACAGCACTATCTATGGCACTTTTGGGGAGCAATCATATTCTGGCCAATGGATTATTTATTTTTATTTTCTTTCAAAACTTGCAGATTACCTTTCCAATAAAATAGAGTAATAACTTTCTAATTTTCAGACATTGTCAAAAATGAGAATATATATATATATTAAGTGCTCAGAGTGGAGAGGGCAAGAAGTTATTTCTGATTTATCAAAGAAATAAGAGAATAGAATTTCCTAGTCATTATGGGAAACAAACAACGTCCTTTGAAATAATAGTTATACATGCAGATTTATTTTTGTGAGTTAATAGAGATTTAGTGTGAAGTGTTTAATTTTATAAAGCTACTAATCCAAATGCAAAGTGGCATGGGGCAGGACCAACTTTGTGGGAATAAATCAGAGTCTCTTCAGATTCAGTACAGACCCTTTTCCTAATTTTACTAGCTTGGGGCTCCTGCCTTCTCAGTATTTCTCTGAAATGAAATTTTAAAATTAATACTTCTTATTTGTGTTTGGATTTCTCATTGTAGATCATGGTCCATGATCAAACTTTTCATCTAGATTCAAGAAATTATTCTTGGCCAGGCATGGTAGCTCATGCCAGTAATCCTAGCACTTTGGAAGACCTAAGTTGGAGGATCTCTTGAGGCTAGAAGTTTGAGGTTGCAGTGAATGAACTATGATGATACCACAGCACTCTAGCCCAGGCAACAGACCAAGACAAAGAAATTCCTCTCGAAATTCTGTAGATATATGTACAGACTAGATAAACCTAATCTTATCACTGTCAATATTCTTATGCACAAAGAACAGAGTTAATATACTTTTAGTATAAAGAGTTAATATACTTTGCAGGAAAGGCATAGCATTAAAGCTGCAAAGAAGAAGGAAATAGGCAGTATAAAGTAGGAAATTCAAATGAAGTAAGTGACAATGATGCTGTACTTAATAGAAAATGATTGGTTAAAGGAGTGAACTCAAACAAGTGAGAAAGAGAGTTGCATACAGCAGTTAAAGATTTTAAGTTTTGGTTTTGAGAAAAGAAGTGTGGTTATGAAAAGACTGTGGAGACAGGATTCACCCTGAAAGAGAGAAGCACCATGATGATGTGTATAGTAACAATTATATGTCCAAAATAATCAAAATTATGCATGCATCTGGCAGTGTGGAAATATCACATACAAAAGAGGGAAAATGGAGAATAAGAAAATTTGTAATAAATGTGAGTTGTTTTGCCATATTGGAGTTGAGGTGGTGACAAAACTATGAAGTTAGGGTATCCTTTAATAGAAAAGAATAGTACTAAAAAGAGAGGACTCATTAAAGATAAGATTCAGTTGAGGGTGATGTCAGAGTAGTAGCACTAATGCTGGACAACACATTAAAATGAGTTGGATGTAGCCAATGGAAAATAACTGGGGACTTCTTGTAAATGAATGAGAGTGAAGTAGTACAGAATCTCCTATGTTGCCTGACATGTTACATGCACAGAAATACTAGACAGAACATAATGGTGAAATTGAATACATTTAACAACGAAAAAGGGAACACCTCAGGAACCAGGGAAAAAGAAAGACATTGTTTGATGCAGAAATCACAATTGAAGCCACACAATTTATAGTACATTAGAATAAGATGTTGGGCTTAATAACTCCGGAAATTGGAATGTTGAAGCCCACAATAGAATTGAGATGAGGGCTTATGCTTTTGAGAGATTGGGGACCTAGAACTTTGCTCCATACATAAAGCTAAGAGCTAGGAGAGTTGTCAAACTGAAAAATATGGGCTACAAAATCTCTACTTCCCACTTTAGGGAAGATCTAGAAAGTCTATCTGGACCAGTGGATAGAAATCAGAAACCTAAGTTTGTGTCATTACTGGTATAACCTTCAAATTCATACAAATTATGAAGAGAAAGATCAAATTAATAGCTCATTGTAAAACTTCTCCTGAACCAGAAACATATATGAAACCTCAGAAGAAGCAAACATCTCTGGATAGGAACATGGTGATTAGAAAAATAAATGAAGACAGTCAAAACAAATCTGAATTAAGACTAATAGTGGAGAATGAATGACATTAAAGATGAAGGATTCATCAGAGTGGCAGGGTCCAATAATCCATAGCAAAAGAGTTCCTCAAGAAAAATAGCCTTTGATGAAAATAAACTCACAGTAAATTTTTTTTAAATCAAAAGATATAAACAATGATGAAAGAGAAATAATAGAAGCAACGATAAAGAAAATGCATACATAAAGAATTAAAGATGGTGGAATTATTTTTAAAAATTTGGAAAAGCATGGGCAATATTTAAAGAACAGAAGTATAATAGACTACAATTAGTCTTCCATAACTGAGGGTTCTACATCTTAGAATTCAACTAATTGCAGCCCCAAAATAATAAAAACAAAATAATAAAAAATAACAATGTCATAACATATAGTAAGAAAAATACAGTATAATAATTCTTAATATGACATTTATGTTTTATTAGATGCTATAAGTAATCTAGAGATGATTTAAAGTGTATAAGAGTATTTTCATAGGTTATATGCAAATACAATGCCATTTTGTAAATCCCAAGATGTAATTATTGAAAGGTATCACTACCTTGGAGTGACAGATTACTTTAAAACAAGGTTTTAATAAAATAGTAAAAACAAAAATGGTAAGGGGGTGGCATGTTCAATGTTAAGACATTCAAAGATATTCATAGCATTTAAGTAAAAAAAGAAAAAAATGGGGAGCAAAAGGAGAAACCAATCTTGTGGAATGTGCAATCATGTAGATATTACAGAAATGTGTCAGAATGCTTGAAAGGAACAAAGGGACACAGGATTAGGTAGCAACCATTTCCTAGGAGGTTACTGGATACAGTGCCCTATTACGAGAAGGTTTATAAAATTTATGTCTACAAAATTATTACTAGATTAGTATCTCCAGTCTAAGTGACCATTTGCAATGTTGTTCTCTTAGTAAGAGAGGGCTCATGATCTTTATTCAAGTGTGCTACTTGTGATAGAACATATCAAAATAGGCTTGAGAAAGGGTTGGTTACTTTGTAAATATAATAATTAGTTATTTCTTGTAAGCCACAGACACACCCTTACTTCACTTAACATTAACAAAAAATGTACTCTAAAACTGATGACTTAGAGCTTGCATAAAACAGAAAGCAAACTTGGTAATGACTATAATAAGTCCACAGAGACATTTGTTGTCTAAAATAGACATGAACGCAGAAGCCCACATATTTTCCTGAGGCAAATTTCCCCATTTTCACAATGAATTTTAACTTAAAAGAAAATAGTTCTTTTGTCTGAAATTGCTTTTTTCTTTGTGGCAAATCCCTTCACTGGGTCTGATGGTGAGAAATGATTCATGAAATGCTCAGTTCTATAGCACCTTGAAAATAAGCATCCTTTACTGGGATTTAAAAGATGGAAAAGTAAGGCATTACTTTCTCAGTGTTGACAGTTCTGATTATAATCATTATAAACAATAAGATACTGGATCAAGGTTTTTCTCATATATAACTTCTCAAAATAGTCAGAGATTCTTTCAAGGCAAAAATTAATAGGATGCCCTCAGGGAAGTGTAGTGAGCTATGGTGGAAACCATTTCATCATGCTTTGGCCAAACAGTGCCTGACTGACATACTAGCCTTTTCTTCCCTTAATCTTTTCTTTTTTTTAATGAAATGCATAACCAGCCAAATCAGGCAATTATCTTTTATCTCACCCATCCACCCATTTCTTCTTCCCTAGCCTTCAAATCATCACTAATCCTTAGGTTCTACAGATACTTTATAATCCAAATCAGTCAAATCCCTCCCATGGACTGGATGCAAATCCTACTTGTTTTTTCCTGATTTGAATTTGTATGCTATTCGTTAATTCAAGAAACAGTACTGGGCACATATGTTATATGTCTGTCATTGTTCTAGGTACAGGGGATATAGTATTAAACAGAACAGACAAGAATTTCTGTAAATATCCTTTAAATATCCAGTAAATATCTGAGGAGATTCAGGAATGAGCTATGAAAACACCTGGAGAAAGAGAGCTCTAGGCAAAGAGAAAAGTAGGTGCAAATACCCCACAATTTGCAGCCAGAGTTATAATTTTAAAATATAGATGGTGTTAAATAATTGCCATGCTTAAGTAAACTCAGGAGCTTTCCAGTTTCTTCCAGAATAATATGCAAATAAGTCCTATAAAACCCCCTAAAGGCCCTTCAATATATGGTTCTTGGACCCTGTACCTCCTCCCATAGTGTGTTTCCTGTCAGCCATGCGACACACCTGCTGCCCCTTTGCCTTTCACCATGATCTTCTGAGCTTCTCCTTGAAGCTCTCCCCCAAGCAGATGCTGGTGCCATGTTTCTTGTTCAGCCTGCAGAACCATGAACCAAATAACTCTCTTTTCTTTATAAATTACCCAGCCTCTGGTATTTCCTTTAGAGCAATGCAAATAGACTGAGACAGAGGTGAATTTATCAAATCCTAGTGTATATCTAAAAAAGTTTGGATTTCAGCTCAACCTTTAACATTTATTGATAGTCTTGCAAAATTCTCTAGGATGTAATGTTAGAATTGTGGTTTTAGCTCTCGTGTATTTACCTGTGCAAATACCTATTATTTGCCAAAAGCCATGGAGATATGCCTGATCTCTTGAGTTTATTTGCTAGACTAATTTTTGTAAAACACTAGTCTTTTTTGTTGTCACACTTGACAGGAAAAAAGAAAATTATTGCCATCTCATCAATAATTGAGCCTATTCTTCTGTAGATAGCTATCTTTAATATGATTTTCATATATCAAAAGAACAGCAAAATGATATGATCTATTCCTGAATATCCCAGTTATCTCTAGAGGATATGGTCTGAAACCCCAAGTGTATTCATAAAACTATACATGATACCAAACCCAATTGCCATCCATTGGAACACGTTTCTTGTTCATGTCTTCCACACACAAATTTAATGTCTTTTCCATCTAAACTAAGCAAGCACTTCTGCACTGTGGTTGTTACTTTTGCAGTTTGAGGTGTGACAGCAAAATTAATACAAATTTGTTTTTCCTTCTTCACAACCTCACAGATAGAAGATTCATTCTTACCATAGATCTTTGTGACCTCAGCCTGTGATTTTTTATTTGCTTTTATTACTAAGATAAGAGAGCATTTTTTTGATTCTCTTTGGAATTTCTTCCTTCATTACTCTTGTGCTTTGGGGCCATTATTAAGTAAAATAAGGTTGCCTTGAACACAAGCACTGTGATACCTTGACAGTAGATCTGATAACCCACATGGTTACTAAGTGACTAAGGGGCCAGTAGTGTATATAGTGTGGAGACACAGGACAAATGGATGATTCACATCCCAGGTGGAAGGGAGAGGGATGGTTCAAGATTTCATGATGTTACTCAGAACAAGGTGCAATTTAAAATGTATGAATTGTTTATTTCTTGAATTTTCTATTTAATATGCTCCAATAGCAGTTGACTTCGGGTAACTGAAACTGTGGAAATTGTAGCTGTGGATAAGGAGGGACTACTATAGTCCCCAAATCCAAATTTCCTATCATGATTTTATGAAAAAGCAGACTAAGAACTCATAATTAAATTTTATGATAATGATCTTGTAAGGTGTTGCCAGATATACTAGAATCACCTTAATTACAAAATTACTTGCTGTAGAGTATCTGCTTACATAAGGGAATGGGGAAATTTAATAACAAAGTCCTTTAACTTTGTCACTGAATTTTAAATTTTGAACATTTAAGCATGTAATAAATATTTGTTGCTCGAACTAATTTTTAAAGATTGCTTAGGTGAATGATTTAAGGTATTTTCTTAGTCTTCTATAGAGAGTTAATACAAAAAATACTGTTATCAGAATTTTATTAGCAAAAATTTGGATACTCAGTCTCTCTCCCTTGTCCTCCCATTCTCCACTTACTCCTCTCCCTCCTCCCATATAAATTTGGAAAATTTTACCACTGCTATTTTATAAGGCAATTATATTCATGAAAGGAAATGATTATAATCATATACAATCCCAGTTGGTTCTACATTATTCTACAAGGCAAAGCTTTGTGCAGTATATTCACTTTCTTTTATTGGTAATCTAAGGCAATGTTTTCTCTTTTATTTAACCTACACCAAATTGATGGCATCTGAACATCTTCTGGGAAATCCAATGCTTTGTATTTTGTTGAAGGGTAAAGCTCTCATAATTGCTCCTTTTTGAGCATCTCTAGGGTGGAATTTTCTTGTTCAATCTTGTTTTCTGTTACTGTTGTTAATCTTCTGATCTGTAAATTTTCTTCATAGTTTTTTTAAATAAGCTGCTCTTTACCATAATATTTAATTTATTCTGATTATTACAAGGTCTAGTAAGAACTAAGGTCATTCATTCATATTCAACACATATTTATGGAATTTCTACTGTATGGAAAGTATTGGGCCAGTGATTCATTCTTCCTTGACAGAATATTTATATCTCCTATTTTATGAACTCAAAGAGGTAAATAAATTTGAATATTTTTATAGGGGTTGTGAAGTGTTTATATTTTAGTGATACTAAGACTATAAAAAGATCAGGATGAGATTTAATCACTTTTGTATACCAGGAACTCCAGGAAAAAAAAAATTAAATTTGGTCAGTTTTTAGTTGCCTTACTCACCAAATATTATCAAATTATTTGCAATGATTGGCGCATCTAGAACAGGCCTCTATAATGCTTTTCATTATTTACTTACATTAGGGATTCTCAAACAGGGTGACTTTGTCTCCCAGAGGACTTTTGCCAAAGTCTGGAGATATTTTTGATTGTCATGAGAAGGGAATGGGGTGAGTATTACTGACTTTGAGTGAAAAGAAGCCAAGGATACTGTTAAATATCCTACAATGCCTACAACACAAACCTATATTTGGTTCAAAATATCAATTGTGCCAAGATTGGTAAATCCTGACTTACATGAACTAAATATGAAGGTTGTATTGGTACATGCAACACATAATCAAATAACCTAATGAGGAAAAGGTTGATATGTTGGGTTGAATTTTTTTCATGTAGAATTAGCCCAAGGGTGGTAGACTCATTACTCTGTATATTTCATATAAAATATATAATATTTATAATCTCTTCACATTTTCCTTTGATTTGTAACAGTTTTATTAGATTACAATTGCAATCACTTAAAACCATTAAATGCAAATCTGACTGGCTTCACAGGTATCTAAGGAGACACAGTTGGAATGAAAAACAGATGGAAGGTGTAAATGAGAAGATTCAATTAACGCTTTTTTTCTTCTAGTACATGTTATACAAAGAAAATCCCCTGGGCTTGAAAATGAGACCTTAATTCAAGAAATATGGTGCCTCTTTACCATCTTAAGAATAAAATCTTTTAACATGTTTTTACATCATTTGATCATTTGAGGTTCAGTCAACATCTGCATCCTTAGGTTCAAGTCACAAATATGGTAACAAAGAAATTCTAAGGTAAGAACAACAAAATTACTATACATTAGAACACTAACCAATTTAGTGGCAGCCTCATTCTTTCAGGAGTCTTTCTCTACTCCTAATAGCATTATAATTGTCATTATAAGATTAGATTTGACACTATGATTCCTAAGAATGAACATAATAAAAACACGCCATTTATTATAGTGCTAACAATTATCCTGCTGTGCCTTCATCATCATATAAAGGGATCGATGAAATGTAGTTAATCAGATCCATTAGAAACATCCTTATTTTGAAAATGTAATGCCTCTTTTGATGCTGATTTAAAATATGCTAAAATTGAGTCTGGCCATTCATAAGGCTGAGATTGTTTTCCAACTGTCTCTTAAGGATGAACAAAGAGCTGTAAAAAGATTAACTGATGGACAGGGGCACGGTTATGTATTCATTTCTTCAATTTTTTTCAATAGTTCCAAATGTTCCAAATAGTTCCAAATAGTTCTAAATGATTTCAGAGCAAAACATTGTAATTATATGTCCAGTATTTAGTAGGACTATTTCAGATTTCAAGAAAAAGATGGATGTCCTAGTTGCTATGAGATGAAAGTATAAAAACATATGGGAATATAAAGAGATATACTCAGCAGGAGCTGTGTCCCACCAGCCAGCCTCATGCACTCCACCAGTCTCATGAGCCAGCTTTTTTTTACCTGTGCTTCTACATCCACTACAGTTTGCTACTACCATTTCCACTAATATTTCTTCAGGAAGGTTTCCGGCTGTAGGTTTTTGTGCATCTTACACCTTCTCTTCCACTTTAATGTAGATGCTCTACATTACTTCTACATTACATTATACTTCTCTGTGTAATTCATGTTCAACAAATAATTCATGTTCACTCCCCAAGGAGAAGGTTCTCTTCACATTGGTGACTTGCCAACCACATGAGAAAATTCCTGGTAGTCACAGTTTTCAAATCATACTTCTTCACTGGTCCCTTTCATGTCCATTTCATAGATGGTTGCTTATTTTTGTCAATTCCTAGTCCAATCTAGACATTTTGGGTAGGGCTGCAGATTAATGTACATGGACCACAATAATGTCACATGAGGAACAATGTGAACCTCTTTATTCAGACAAGACCTATGATTGTGATATCAACTCAATTCAAAGCTTCAAGGACTTCTCTTGAGTTTATCCAATAATCAATAATTAGGATAATTCATATTTCTGATTTTTATTAGACATTTTATTTGAAGTAATGAAATGTTACCCTTAAATAAAATATAAAAAATAAGGTTAAAGAGGATATTATAAATACTTGGTAAGTATTTCATAAAGCTATTATCAGCACATCTCATCCATAAAGTTGTGAGAAGTTCACAACTGGAACATACAATATTTCACTAAATGTCAGAAAAAAAGAAAAAATAGAGATGGAATTATTCAGGGTCAGAAAATGAAAGCATAATGTCTTCAAGTTTCATCTATAGTGTCCCATATTGCAAAATTTACTTCTTTTTAAAGACTGAATAATTTTCTATTGTATGTATCTACCACATTTGCTTTATTCATTCATCCATTATTGGAATTAGGTTGTTACTACATCTTGGCTCTTGGGAATAATGCTGCAATGAACACCAGTGTGCTAATATCTCTGTAAGAACTTGATGTCAATATTTTGAGATAAATACCCAGAAGTGGAATAGTTGTATCACATGGTAGATCTATTTTTCATTTTCTGAGGAACCTCCATATCGTTGTCCATAAAGTGGCTGAACAATTTGCCATGTGCCTGGGTTCCAATTATACCACATTTTTCCAACATTTCTTTTCTTATTGTTTAAGTATAACGTCTATCCCCACAGGAGTAAGGTGATATCTCAGGATGTATTTGATCTACATTTCCCTGATTAATAGTGATGTTGAGCACTTATTCATATACCTGGTGGCCATTTGTATGTCTTCTTTGGAGAAATTACTATTCAAGTACTTTGTATATTTTTCAATTAGATTTTTTTCTGTTGAGTTGTAGGAGTTTATTGCATATTTTGGACATTAACCCCTTGCTATGGTCTGAATGTTTATGTCCCCCTAAAATTCGTATGTTGAAATTCTCATCCCCAAGGTGATGGTATTAGGAAGTGGGGACTTGGGATAAGATCATTAGGGTGGCTCCTCATGAATGTCATCAGGGCCCTCATAAAAGAGGCCCAAGAGAGATCCTTCATACCTCTCACCATGTGAGGTTACAATGGAAAGACCCATCCATTAACCAGTAAGTGGTTTAGTGAACAGACACTAAACTTGCTGGTGCCTGGGCCTTGGACTTTCTAATCTCTAGAACTGTGAGAAATAAATTTCTGTTGTTTATTAGCTCCCTAGTTTATGGTATTTAGTTATAGCAGCCCGAACAGACTAAGATAACCTCTAACTTTAAAAACTCCAATACTGTGTTTATTAATCTCTGATTGTCAAAACTTTATTTGCCAGAAAAAAACTCCTCTTAGATTTTGAAAGTAACTTGCAATAATTAAAAAAATAGTTACCATGTATACACATCTTTCATTTTCATGGTGTCTCTTTTGTGTTGTATAATTTTCAGAAATATTGATTTATTAATCTGTTGAATTCAAAACTAGAAAATGATTTTGTTATAATGACAGTATGAGTTATGATGTTTTTAAACCAAATTATGTATTATTTTCCTATAGATGTTGTAACAAATTACCACAAATTCATTGGCTTAAAGTAACACAAATTTATTCTGGAGGACAGAAGTCTAAAATGGTGTCTAAGATATAGACAGGGCAGTATTCTCAACAGAGGATATAGGAGGGAATCAGCTTCTTTGTGTATCCCAACTTCTAGAGCTATATTTCTTGCATTCTTTGGTTGGTTCACAGCCCCTTCCTTTATCTTCAAAGCCAGCAGCACGGCATCTTCATATTTTTTACTGCTTCCATCCTTACCTAGTCTTCTTTATCTTCTATCTGTGTGCAAATCTCTTTCTGCTTCTCCATTATTCTGACCCTTGTGATTCTATTTAGGGCACCCAGAATACAAAACATTCAGGAAAATCTCTCTGTCTGAAGATCTTTAATTGCATCTACAATGATACTTTTTATTTATAAGGTAACATTCATTGGTCCACACTTACAGAATGAGCCTCAGATATACTAGCAGCAATGGACAATACTCCTTACTCAGAGTTCTAAGATCTAGTTCGACAGGGCCCCATGTCTGACCTCCTTGAGGTATTAACACCAATTTAGCCATATGCTCTCTGGGGCTCAGATCTGCAGGATCTTGTTATCAAGCTTCTAAGTTCTGAAAATCCTAACCTCTTCCTTCTGGATCCCCCCTCCCCAATCCTATGATAGTAGCTGCTTGTTGTGATGATTATCTCTGCTACCTCAAAGTTCTATTTTTGTGTTTTTAGTACTCTGGTACCTGTTTTAGTATTTCCCTATCTTATATTCTCCAAGATAAAAAGGAAAATATGGTATGTGTTGAGATAGGAGTGACTTTTAAAATTCTGAGTATATGCTTACTCACCAGTCAAATGTAATTAATATAACTCACTGAACTGTTCATAGTTCAAGACAGTTAATTAAACATTTCTTTATGTCATTTTACTAATCTGTAAAATGTAAATGATAATAATTTAATGTTAAAACTTGTGAAATGAATCATTAATAGTGATTAAAGGGAAAATTATAGATACATATGCATTTATAATTCAGTACATTAGTAAAATTAAGGACAAAATATAAATGATCATTTAAAAATATTTTTAAAAATCAATAAAATTTAAGATATGTGTATGATAAAACTGGCAACTGGTCTATGCAGACTATAATTAAAAGAAACATCCTTAATCTGCTAAAAGTTATTTATAAAATACCTACACTTATTCCATATTTAATGAAGAAGAATTCTTCTTACCCCTAAGGTTGAAAAAAGCACAATAATTTCTATCATAAGCACCGCCTTTAAATACACTACTGGAAAGTCTATGCCATCGATAAATGCAAGGCAAAATAAAATGTACACATATAAAAAAGTAAGTAGAAAATCATCATTATTTGCAGAAGACATGATTGCATGGTGTAGAAAATTCAAGTCTACAATCTATTTTAACTAAGAAGTGATGTTAGCAAGGTTGCTTGGCATTTCTGCATATTGCATTTCTATATGTCAGTACCCAACAGAAAACACAAATTCCATAAGTAAATCATTTACAAGCTATGAAAAAGTAAACACCTTGCATTTAATTCAATTGAATTTTGTGTAACACATTAACACTAATGACTTTGTAATGTAGATAAGAGCAATTAAAGAAGCCCAAATCAGTGGAAACATATCATGTTAGAGGAGTCAATATTTTTAACATATGAATTCACTGCAAATTGAAATAGGCATATGAATTAGATAGAATACCAGTCAAACTCTGTATGTGTGTGTGTGTGAGAACATTGACACACCCTTTCTGAAATTTATATGAAAATGCAAATGGCCAGGAATAGCCATGCAACAGAAAACCTTGAAGAAGAAAGCTGGAAGACTTATACTACTTATAGTAATCAAGTTTACTATACAGGTACTCTAATTTTAAAAATGTGGGCTTAGTACTAATGAGAAGAAAAAGAATAAATGAACAGTACACAGAGATAGCTCAGAAGGAGAATGACACGTAATCACCTGCATTTTGACAAAGAAAACAATGTACAAAAGGTACAAAGATGGTCTGTGTAATAAATGGTACATAATCATTTGGAAAAAAATTGAATAAAAATGATACTTGAAAATATGAATGTTGTGCTTTTTGGTTTCTAGTCTAGCATGTAAGGAGCTTAGAAGTGTTCAATCCATTCTAACAAGGAGTAAAAACCTGAACAAACTTAAAAATCAACAACTTCTCTTAGATCCATCAGAGAAGTAAGGTCACAGAGAAAACTACTGAACCCCCCACCCTCAATTTGGAGAGGCAGACAGACAGATACAAAGAATCACAATTTACCAGAGCAGAAACCTACAGGCAGAAATCTCCATGGAAACCAATACCAGGGTAGGAAGCCCGACCTGTAACTGATGAGTTGCTAGTGGCTCAAGGTGGACAAATTTGTGAGATAAAAACTCTGAGAATCTGGTGTGAGATTTTGATAGTGGGGAGGCTCATATATGTGAGAAGAGGTGGTACATGGGAAATATCTGGATCTTTGCTCAATTTTTCTGTGAAACTAAAATGACTCTAAAAAATGAAGTCAGTTAAAAGAATACAAAACAAAACAGACCCAGTCATAGGGGGCCCCCACACTTTTGTGAGTCTTACATCCAGGAGCTCTCCAAGGTCCTCACAGTAAATATTGGAGGGAAAAAATCCCTATTAATTGTGGCAAAAAGATAAAAAATCATTTCAATGTATACTAGAGCATTCTGCTCTTAGCAAGGTCTTCCCCCAGGAGAAACTATTTCACCAAAGTCTAATATACCTGGAGAAAGGGAAATATTCAACCCTAGCCAGCTGTTTCCTTCCATGTGAGGGAAGGGAAATACACAACTTCAGCCCCCCTCTATCAATCCTGTCCTGCCTAAGGCAGAGTGAACTGAGAACAACTTGTAAAATTCACAGTCCAGGAGTACAGCTCACTAAAAGACTGAGAACTAATCATAGGATTATAGAATCTTTCCCCTGCTTCCGCATCCTTAACACTACATTAATAAAGTCCTATTTAGCATAATTTATTTTACCCAATATATCATGTCACCTTTCCAACAAAAAATTACATAACAGAAAAATAGCTGGAAAATTCCAAAATACTTGAAGATTAAAAAACACACTGCTAAATAGCCATGTAACCCATAAGAAATCTCGATAGAAATTTAAACATATTTAAACTAAATTACAATGAAACACAACTTGTCAAAATTTGTACAATTCAGTAAAAACAGTGCTTGGAGAAAAAAATTACAGCATTGGATAAATACATGAAATATTAAAAAGATCTAAAATCAATCATCTATACTTCCACTTTATAAACTAGAAAAAGAAGAGCAAATTAAATCCTAAGTTAGCAGAAGAAAAGAAATAATGAAAATTAGAACAGAAGTCAATGAAATTGACAATTAGAAATCAATGGAGAAATTCAACAAAATTAAATGTTGGTTCTTTAAAAGGATTGATAAAATTGATAAGCTTCCACTTAGGTTAAGACAAAAAAAAAGAGAGATGACAAAAATTACTAATATCCAAAATAAAAGAGGAGACATAGGTTCAAATCCCCTTGACAGTAAAATAATAATAAAGGGATATTATGATCAACTGTATGCTGAAAAATTTGATAATCTAGGCGAAATGAATCAATTACTTGAAAAATACAATCTGTCACAATTTACAAAAGAAGAAATAAACAATCTGAATAGACCTGTATTGAATCAATAATTAATAATACTACAAAGCACTAACACAAGGACAAGGATTTTCATAAATTATACCAAACATTTAAGAAAGAAATTTTACCAATTCCCTACAACCTCTCCCATAATATAGAATCAGAGGGAAGACTTCCTAACTCATTCTTTGAGGCCAACATTTAATCTAATACAAAATAAGGTAATGACATTACAAGAAAAAGAAAAAACTTACAGATCAATAACTCTGTGTAGATATGAAAAAAATCCTTAACAACATAATAGCAAATCAAATCCAGCAATGTGTAAAAAGAATTATACACTTTGACCAAGTGAGATTTATCCTAGATACACAAGGCTCCTGGCCTCAAGGAGTCCTCCTGTCTCAGCCTCCTAAACTGTTGATATTAGTGTCATGAGTGACCACTCTCAGCCGGCTCTAAAAATGACTTAATGGAATCTATCAGGCTAAGGAAGGAATCTATCAGGCTAATCTATCAACAGGCTAAGGAAGAAAAAAAAAATCACATGATTATATCTATAGATGAAAAAAAAGCATTTGACAAAATTCAACACCCATTCATGATAAAAACTCTCAGTAAACTAGGAATGAAGGAGAATTTCCTCAACTTGATAAAGATTATCTATATAAAACCTACAGTTAATATCATAATCAGTGGTGAGAAACCTGAAGCTTTTCCACCAATATCAGAAATAAGGCAATGATGCCCACCTTTACCACTGCTTTTCACCATCATATTAGAAATCCTATCTAATGTAATAAGATAAGAAAAAGAAATTAAAAAGTCTACAGATTGGGAAGAAAGAGATAAAACTGCCTTTGTTTGCAGATGACATGACTGTCTCTGCAGAAAATCTGAAAGAACTGACAAAAAACTCATGGAACTAATAAGTGATTATAGCAAGGTTGAAGGATAAGAAGTTAATATACAAAATTCAATAACTTTCCTATATACCTACATTGGAAAAGTAGAATGTGAAATTTAAAACATCATACTATTTATATTAGTATCCAAAAAATGATACTTAGGTATAAATCTAACAAAATATATACAAGATCTATTCAAGGAAAATTACAAAGCTCAGAGGAAAGAAATCAAAGAACTAAATAAAGAGATATTTCATATTCAATGACAGGAAAACTAAACATTGTCAAAATATTAGCTCTTTCCAGTTTGATCTATAGATTCAATACAATTCGACTCAAAATCCCAGCAAATTATTTTATGAATATTGACAAAATTATTCTAAAGTTTATATGGAAAGGCAAAAAACCCACCTGGTATTGAAAGAGAACAAAGTTGGAGGACTGATACCACCTTACTTCAAGAGTTACTATTAAGCTATAGTAATCAAGATAGTGTGGTCTTGGTGAATAAATAGACAAATTGATCAATGGAACAGAATAAAGAGTCAAGAAGTAGACCCATATAAATATAGTCAACTGATCTTTGATGAAGGAGAAAAGGCAGTACAAGGGAGAAGATAGTCTTTTAGTAGAGGAACAGCTGGACATTCATGCAGAAAATGAATCTAGACAGAGACATTATATGCCAAGTGATCCAAATCCAAAACAATAACGACAAATGCTGACAAAGCTGTGGGAATGCAATATAGTACAGCCAGTTTGGAAGATAGTTTCACAGTCTCTTACAAAACTGAACATACTTTTACCATATGATCCAGCAATTATGCTCTTTGGTATTTATTCAAATGAATTGAAAACATGTACACACAGAAACTTACAGATTTTTATAGTAGCTTTATTCATAACTGCCAAATCTTGGGAACAATCAAAATACCCTTCACTACATGAGTGGATAAATAAACTGTGGAATATCCACATAGTAAAGTAGTATTCAGTGCTTTAAAAACATGAGTTTATCAAGCTATGAAAAAACATGGAGAAAACTTAAATACATATTACTAAGTAAAAGAACCCTGTCTGAATGTCTATATATGGTATAATTCCAACTATTTGACAATTCTGGAAAAGCAAAATATAGTACTAGTAAAAGTATTAGTTGTATCCAGGGGTTAAGGGGGAGAAAGGTATGAATAGTTAAAACAGAATTTTTAGAGCAATACAAATATTCTACATGATACTACAATTTTGGATGCGTGTCATTATTCTTTTATCAAAATCCATAGAATATACAAGATCATGACTAAACCCTAATGTAAACCATGGATTTGGATGATTATAATGTCTCAATATAGGTTCACTAATTGTAACAAATGTAACAATCTGTTGTGAGATATTGATAGTGGGGGAGGTTGTCCATGTATGAAGATGGGGACATATTGTAACTCTCTGTATTCCATTTAATTTTCCTGTAAACCTAAAACTTCTCTGAAAAATGAAGTTCATTAATTTAAAATAATAAGCTTTCATCTCATCTCATCATATACATTATTTAAGAAGGATCACAAATTTAAATGGGAAAGGTAAAACAACAAAATGTCTAGAATAAAACTAAGGAAAATATTTCCATGACCTTGCAGTAGGCAAATAGTTCTTACAAGAAACAAAACAATTCATCATAAAAATAAAAAAAAATAGATTTGACTTTGTTAATATTCAGAACATTTTTCTTCATTAAAAAAGTTGTTTTTTAAAATAAATGTCTGTAAAGATAATCCACTGTTTGATAAAATATAGGTATAGTACATATATACAAAATAAATTCATATCCAATGTAGATTAAGAAACCCTAAAAGCAAAGGGAAGAGACCCCAAATTCAAAATCACCAATGGGCAAAAACTTGATCAGGCACATGACTATAAAAGGATACTCAAATAGACAATAATAATATTTGATTCTAAATCTCAAAAGTCTTCAGTCTTCATTTCTAATTTAAATGTAAAATCAACTCCCTTTGATACCACTACATTCACACTAGAATGACTAAAATTAAAGAGATTATCAATACCAAGCTTTGATGTGACTGTGGAACAACTGGAACTCTCATATATTGCTTGTTTAAGTGTAAATTGGTGCATAATGATAAACTAATAGTTTCTAGCAAAACTAATATATGCACATTCTAGGACTCAGAAGGTTCAGCAGAATTGTATATATGTTAGGCAAAATATAATGCTTATGGCCTCAAAAGACATGTAAAAGAATATTTACAGCACTTTGCAATTGCTGAAAACTAGGAACAACATAAAGGTCTATCAACATTTGAAAGCTATGAAGCAATGAAAACAAATTACTACTCTCCCTGCAATAAAAAGGATGAATCGCATGGGGAAAAAAATGAGCAAAAGAAGCCAGGCCACAGAGAGTGCATGCTGGAAGATTTAATTTGCATAAAGATCAAAAACAGGGCAGACTACAGGACTAAGATATCAGAATAGTGGTTACCTTTGTGGGAGTAAGAAGCTTTGTGGAGTGGAAGGAATTTTTTTCATATTGATATCAGTATTTTGAGGGGTATATACATCTATAAACACTCATTATGCTGTGCACATATGATCTGTGTGCTTCACTGTATAAAAGTTATATGTTATATTACAATAAGTAATAAAAATTAAGAGATAAAATTTTCAAACAGAACCCATTCCTCTTTGCCAAACATTACTTTAAACACTGGGTATTTATTAACTCATTTAATCTTTACAACACTTTTTTGCTACAGTTATGCTCATCCATGTTTTTTCTTGCCTCTTTGAAACATAGGAAGAATACATAACTTGCCAAAGGCAACACAGTTCAGAGGTGAATGTGGAGCTCAACTCTAGGCTAATTTGTCTAATTCTGGAATCACTACACTATAGCCTGCTTATAAAACCATTGAGAGTTAGGGCTACTAATGTATCTACAACTTAGCTTTCATAAACATGACTCAGGGGTTATACTCATAAAGCACCTTTATTTATGTCTCCCAGTCTCCATTAATTTTATACAGTGGGGTCTCATTACTTCTCAAGTCACTCTTGAGTAACAAAAACACGTTCATTTAATTTAAGTTGTACAATAGAGTTTCTATTTGGTAATTAAAATGCCCATCTAGATAAAAATCAAAAGTCAAATTTGACTTAACTTGAAGCTTCCTCCCTCCAAGCCAGATAAGCCTATTGCAGGCTGGCTGGTTACTGTGGGAGGAGGGGGCAATGGTCAACCATTCCTTCTTTCCTGACCTTGTATTCTCAGTTTGGTTAGATTGTTTTCAAGGCCCATACACATTTGATGCAGGGAAGGAGGACAATTCATACTTACATGATAATGCTATAGAAATCTAAAATCTTGCTTTCTGGGCTAGACCAAAGTTTACAACTTGGCTCTGAGCTCATCTCCTGCACAGTGGTGTGCTTATCTGTGTAACTGAGGGATGAAATACAGCATTGAAGGCAGGTGGTAATCTTAGTGGAGCACAAGTAAGATTACTAATGGGGCCACATAACATTTCTAAATATTTAAAAGTCATAAATCAAACTAAGAAATTGTTAAGTAAAATGCAATCATCCTAACTTGTCAAGCTTAGAAAACAAGCAAAAAGAAAGTATAAAACTATCTTTTTATATGATTCAACAAAATATTAAAGAGGTTTTGATTTAATTGTTTATGTCTGGGTAGGATTTTGGTTGTCTGGCAATGTTTGTATGAAAAATAAAACACAAACACAGTTCATAAATTCTTATAATTTTAATGAAATGTATTTTATTTACTTAATCTCAGTGATGTTTTAAGTGTTAATTTCATTATAATGTTTTATTAAGTTTTTCACATATATTGCATCTGATTCAAGTAATGGTATAAAAGCAAGAGTCAGCACACATTTTCTATAAAGGGTCAGATAATATATATATATAATGCTTTTAGGGGAACCAGTTCTGTTACAATGACTCAACTTTGCAGTTGTAGCACAGAAGCAGCTGTCAGCAATAAGTAAACAAAGGGTGAATCTGTTTCAATAAACCTTTATTGACAAAAACAGGCATTGGACCACAGTTTGCCAATACCTGACCTAAAGGATTAAAAAATTAAAATGTAATTATATTTAAATTTATAAATTATTTATGCATTATTGTTAAATGTAATTTAGTAAATGTAAATGATTTTCAAACATTATTTTGCATACATGTTCTCTAGCAAGTTCTAGTATACAATATTTATCTAGTAGCCATTATAAATAATCAGAATTACAATACACACCAGACATAGGCACATACAAATTTAAGAATAATATAAATTGTTTTATATTGCAAAATTCCTCAGACATCATATATATGATCTTTGCAAAAACCTTACTAATTTGTAGGTACCTCTTGAACAATGAATCAGAACACAAAAAAGATGCAAGAAAATGGAAATGATATTTCATTATGCAATTTCTAGTGAATTTATGCTCTCTGAACAGAATGACTTGACAGGTTAATTAACTTGTCTTTTCTCTTACTGAAGCTCTTCTGCTGTTCAAATCTTCCCTACACTCTGAAGCATCATCCATCTTCAATATCAGTAGTGGCAAAACTCACAGACTTTCCTGGATGGCATTTGGATGCAGCTGGCTTGTTTTGAATACATTAAGTAAGAGTTGTGCTGAAGTATTGTCCTGGAAACTTTACTGTGTTGGTCAGAAGAATGGATGTCTTTGGTTAAGGATGCTGAGTCACAGGGAAAGGAATAACAGCTACTTAGTGGCAGATGGCAAACTTATTTCTGGCTCCAGATGCCAATTTTTCCACCTAAACAAACTTTTTCCAGATCTCAAACCCCCTTTTTCATAAAAAATCATCTGAGGAGCTGAATGTACATGAAATCTAACATATATATATATATATATATATCCACAGGAATTCCTTTATCAATGACCACTGCTATGTAATAGGTCTCTGAGTGATGGTTGGAATTGTATGTACAAGAGTGTGACTTTTTGTAAAAATCTCCCGAGACAATTCTACTGTGAAGTAAAGTTTGCGAAGCAGTGATCTGTACCATTTAAGAAAGAGTGTCAATAGATTTTTTAAGACCATGATATTATTTTGCCTCACACGAGATTATTTCTTTGAAGAACCTTTGTTACATTAGTTGTAGTACTATATTTGACACTCAAGGGCTTTTCAGCAAGGATTTGCCCTCCAGAGGCAGTACTGAAAGAATGATTCTTAGAGGGATTTAATAGGATATACTTACCAGTAGCCAAGGCCTTAAAAGCTTTTTTTAAGGAGCTGAAATATATTGTGAGATGAGGCAACTTACATAGATACTGATAACTCTTGGAAACTATTGTTTCTACCCTTGGTAGGTGACCACATCATGCTGTTCTTGTGCATGGTATGGGTACTTAAAGTTGCTGGGATCCACTTATCATGAAAGCCATTCTTGATATCTCAACAATTAATGAGCACTCTATGTTTCTCTGACCAATTCTCTTATTTAGTTGTAGCTATCTTCTGAATTCTATGCCTTCATTTATGTATATACTTCTGGAAAGTGGAGATTTTGCCTAATTAGTCATCGAATCCTTATTACACAGCACAGTGTTTAATTCATAATAGATACTTAATAAAAATGTAAGCCAATAAATATTTAATAAATACATATTCTGTATTCTAAATAAACTTTACTCAGTGTCATTGCCTACTGCTGCTGAGAAAGCCTACCACACAAGAGCAGGAACAAAGAAATATTTGCTTCTTACTGCTAGTAGCTACTACTTAAAGAGGGCTGTCATTTGGAATAACAGATTGAATGTTATGCTGGTGGAAATCTCTGCCACTTTAAGAGATCCCATCTCTATTGTCTCAACAGTAGGTGGATATCAACGGCATTTTTATATGAGAGTTCTTTCTTCCTTACGTCTTAAACCCCATAAGGAAAATTGTTAAGTTGATATGGGAAATTCCATCTAACTCCAGAAAACATGGGCCTATACGTTAATTTTTATTTTCCTGTTAATACATGTAAATCACATGATTACTAAGTTAAACAACTTTGAAAAGTATACTGGGCTATTTCAAAATATGGGCTATGAGCCATGTTTCTTTGTACATAGGTCATAGGTTTTGGTGGGGGTACAGTGATGCCAGGACAGGAAAGAGAATGTTCCTGTGAAGGATTATGCTATTGGACCCTTCAGCTGCAAATATACTTTAAACTCTGAACTTGAATTATATTAGATTTTTATTGAAAATTGTTTCAGAACATTCACTTTTTTGTACTTATTTTATTCTATCATTAAATTCAGATTTAAAAGCCTCTCTATTTTCTATCTCAAGGCACCCCCTAACCCTCTTCACCTCTATCCACTCCACCACTTTCTCTTTCTCCTGTGTTTTACCTGCCATCTGGAACCACTTCCCTGCCTCTCTGGACTTAATTGACTCTTTTCAAATCGCATCTCTAGCCCCCATCTCTCCATCAGCCTTATGACTCCTAACCTTAAAAAAACAATCAACCTCTTTTCCCTGAGGCTTGCCATTTCTCTCTGCTAAAGTTCTCCTTGTCCTATCTAGCCTCTCCCGCTCTTCTCCACTGAAGTGGCTATTGGTAATCTGTATGCCTTTGCTTGTTCCTTTTTTATGGCTATTTAAGGAAGCAACTGCAAAGGTTACATTGTTTCCAATACACGTGTACATGTGTGCAAAGCCACACAGAAGCACATTTAATTGTGTGGCATCTTATATAATCAGTATGAGTCAATCAAATAAAACCTATTATGGAAAAATTACTCTCGAAGGAGTTCAAATATTGAGCTTGGGTGGCTTCCTCTTGGTCAGGAAGTAGAGCTGCACTTCCTAGGTTCATAATTGGCTTAAAAAGCTCAGAGAGTGCCTATCAGTGGGGTTGTAGTTGTAACAGGGACAAAGCCTTATAGAAATACTCAGAATCAGCACCTCCTCAATAATAACAACAAAGATCTTTTTTTGCAATTCTATTTGAAATATGAAATTGAGTAATTATAAAATAAAAATAAAATATCTTTATAAATTAAAATAAATCTTAAAATCTATCATATATATAAAAATATCAGCTGAACACAATTCCTCATAACTCATTTATTATACTACATACAATAATCTTTAGTTAATGTTAATTTTATCCTTTTTCTTCTAATTGGGGAAATTTTTTTAATGCATCATAGGAATGGTATGCAGATTTCTATTTATTATTTAATTGGATTTTGCTTAGTGATAGTCCAGAAGAGATTAAAATAATTCAGCAGTAGTATTGAAAGAATAAATGCATGATCTCTTTACAAAGCTTTAGTATGAAAATAATATTTAGTCAATGTAAAAATTCAGATGCTGCTATGCTACCCCAATTTGAAATATCCTGATTTGAGGACTAATATATGTCTTAGTCCAACTGGGCTGCTATAAAAAAAATACCATAGACTGGGTAGCTTATAAACAACAGATATTTGTTTCTCACAGTTCTGGAGGCTGGAAAGTAAGATCAAGGAATCGGCAGATTCGGTGTCTGATGAGGGCCCATATCCTGGTTCATTGAAGGAATCCTCTCCCTGCCTCCTCACATGGCAGAAAGGAAAAGGCAACTCTGTGAGACCTATGTTATAAGGGCACTAATCTCATTCTTGTGAACTCTGCCTTCATATTCTAATCACCTTCAAAAAGGCCCTACCTCTCAAAACCATAACATTGGTGATTAGGTATCAATGTTTAAATTTTTAAATTTAAATTTTGGGTGCACATAAATGTTCAGACCTTAGCAAATATTATATAGATGGAAAATATATAGTGAGGTCTTATATGTGTCCAGCAATCTAGAGAAAATGCTTTAATCTTCTTTTTAGGTTCTATATCATTGTGCAAGACAACTGAAATAAGACTTGCTGATATTCACTGGAATTTCATATGCCTTTTGAAAACTCATAGAATTCACTCTTATAAGGTCATTTTTGAGGATAACATTTCATATATTGTTGGAAGGTACAATAGAAGATTAGTGCATTTTAATTTGGAACATCATGCTCCTTTCCTCTTCATAGAAGCCCAAATTAACTGTAACAAGAACACAACAAAAATAATCATATTTAAATAAAATTAAATATTTAATTGATTTTGCTTTTAATTTTCCAGTAAAATAAAATGAAACACAATATTTTAATGTTTATATTTTAGATATTTGTATTGACTTTTTGATGAACCAACCAGTAAAGTCAAATTAGAAATATGAACACATTCTTGTAATATTATTAGATTCATTAATAACATACTATTTCCAGACATAATTGCTACTGACCAGAGATGTCAAAAGCACTCTCCTATCCTCAAAGGTTCCAGTAGTATATCCAGAAAAGGAAATCTCCATGCGTCTCAATAAGTGAATCTAAACAATGTGTAAGAATAATATGCTAAGGTGTGACAAAGTTCAGAAAAACAACATATTATTTCAAATTTCTGAGCTAAGTCTCTACAATCAATATATTTGTTAAGAATAATATTTATAACAAACTAGAAGCTCTTTACAGCAGCTTGCTAGTGATAGATCAGTCAGAGGTTAGCTGAAATGAGATATTTAATGCATATTCTGAGGAGTGATAGAGTAGTGCTACTAGTATCAGGTTTGTTTTATTTCTGCCCTTTTTGTGCTCTTATCCAACATGATACTTTTTGCCCTTCATCCTTGTGGATTATATTGAAAAGAAAATATGATTTTATTCGTTAGGGGAGCTCCTCATAGGTTACAGTCTCACCTGCTGGCACTAGCTCTGTTTGTGATAGAAATTTCCCCAAGCTTTTCTTTTTTCTTTTTTCTCTTTTTTACCTTTAGGCTTGTTACAGGATAACACAGAGCACTATCATTGACTCTCATCATGGCAAAGCAGATGTTCCTCGGCCTTATGCAATCCCCACCTGCACTGCTCTACATGTCCCTGTCTGTAAGACACACAGTCAAGAGGTCCTAATGTCTGTCACTTGTGCTCTCTATAAGTGTAGTACCCATTTTTCTTTGTCTGCTTTAGACTGTCACATTAAAGAGAAACAGTGTATGAATGCCAAATAAAAGAAAAGCAACTAAAATCAGTAGACATGCCTTTTTAGCTTCAGAGAACTCAGCATTTAATCCAGACATTTAGTGCCTTGGTTTTCATTCAAAATTTACGACAGACTTTTTTTCACAGATAAATGATGGCACTGACAAGACCCTCTGGGACACTAAACCATTATTTATAATTATTTTTCACATGCATTTTTCAAATTGAAGGTCTACTTATACCTGCCAAAAACTATTTTCAAAGAACTTTATGTAATTAATTATACTCTTGTTTGTATATTAAAGAAATTATACAGAGTATTTAAATTATAAATAAAAATTAGATTGAAAACAGCAAATATAATATGACCATAATTGATTTCCTTAAATTTGAATAAATTGAAAATATAAGTTTAATCAGGAGAAAGATTATCATATAGGTCATTTTTATAATCCTTTTCAACTATGGAAAAGAAAAGTTGTTTATCTTTTTAGTTACATAATTGCTATCTTAAATTATTTCTTTCTACTTAATTCCATGTTAATGTTAAATCAAAAGATAAGAGCTGTTAGTAACCAAAGGGCAAACTGGAAAAAGAAAAATAAGTTGGAACTTCAGGAAATTAAGTTTTAAACATAAAACTTAGCTATAACAATATTAATGAATTTATTGGATTATTGCCCATGTTAAAAATTAAAACATTTTCTTATTTGATAAGTCTTTTGATAAAGTTATAACAGAGTGGGCTTGAGTGAGATGAGTATAATTTGATTCTGACTTATAAGAAACATATTTTATTATCTGTTCTCAGGAAAAAAACTATCTAATGGAACTAAAGTCTTTGGAATAAAGTTGTAATTCATAAACATATGTGTAAATAAAAATAAAAAATGTACACCAGCACATTTATGTAAAGATATTAATGTAACCAAAGTAAATATGATTTGTACAAATGATAAATCATAAATCATATGCAATAAATTATTGATATTACAGACAAAATCTGAATTCTATAAATTATGTTCTAAAATATCTGCATTTGTATAATTTGTCATACATTTCAATTATCTTATTGATAATCAACTCACAATATTTCCATTTCTAAAACCTATTGCCATTTTTCTTAATTAATTGTCAATTGCCTGAAGGTCTTTACATACATAGTCCATATTCTATTGACATCTAGAATGAGGTAGCATGAAATGTTTTCTAAGTCAATAATGATTGTCTAAAATGGAATAATATTTGGCAATAAAAAGCAATGACGTACTGATACATGCTTCAACATGGGTGAACATCAAAAACATTGTGATAAGTGAATGTTATAAAATTAGATGGTGATGTCTATACAACTCTGTGAATATAATAAAAATCACTGAATTGTACAATTTAAAAGAGTGAATTTTTGGTAGGCAAATTATATCTCAATATATAAGTTATTTAAAAATAAAAGTAAGTCAACACTATTCCTTTGGTCTTTATTCTATTTTGCTGTATTGATAATAATATACACAAAACACTTTTCTGATTTTTATTAATGCTATGTTAGAGTTGCTTTTCCCAGTTAATGGACTTTGAGTGTTCCATTTAATTCTCTATAAGAGTGAAAACAGTCCTTTTAAAATTAAGAACTGATAAACATAAAAATTGTACAGAACTAAACAGTTCATCAGTTTTTATAGCATGTTATAATTAAATATATGAGTATATATAGAATGTTCATTGCTATTCTAAAATGTTGATTACTCAGATGTTTTACTCACTTTTTAATAGAGTTGTTTGCTTTCCGATTGTGAATTTTAAGTTTTTTTGTATATTTTCGATATGAGTCCTATATTGGACATGCATTTGCAAATTTTTTATCATTCTGGGGCTAATCTTTTCTCTTAGTAGTGTCTTTTACTAAACAGAAGTTTTTAATTTTAATGAAGTCCAACTTACCAAATTTTTTCTTCCATGGAACATTATTTTCTTTTTGTACCTTAACAGATACCCCACCATAGAGAATATACAGATGGCAAATAAACATGAAAAGGCGATTAGCATTATATGTCATTAGGAAACTACAAAATACAACAAAAGATACCACTGCACTCTTATTAGACTGAATAAAATCCAAAATACTGACAACATCAATGACTAGTGAAGATGTAGAGCAACAAAAATTCTCATTCATTACTGGTAAGAATGCAAAATGATATAGACACTTTGAAAAACAATTGGACAGTTTCTTAACAAAGCTTACGTAGTCTTACTATGCTACTCAGCAATTGTATTTCTACGTATCTATCCAAAGGAGATGAAACTTACATACACACAAAAACCTGTACATGAATGTTTATAGAAGCTTCATCCAAACAAGATTGGAAATAACGGGGATGTCTTTTAACGGGTGAATGGGTGAACAAACTGTGGTTAAGTCCATAAAATGGAAAATTATTGAGTAATAAAGACCAATTGACTATCAAGTTATAAAAAGATATGAAGGAACTGTAAATACATATTGTTATTTAGTATTTGAAAGATGCCAGACTGAAAAGGCTACATGGTATATGATTCCAACTCTATGATATCCTAGAAAAGACAAAACAATAGATAAATAAAAAGGTCAGTAGTTCTCAGAGTTTGGAAAGGAGATTGTGGAACATAGGGAACTTTTAGGGCAGTGAAACTATTTTATATGACACTGTAATGGTATCATATTTGGAAAAATCCATTGATGTGCACAAAAGTAAACTGTAATATAAACAGTAGAATTTAGTCAACAATGATGTATCAATATTGGTCCATCAGTTATAGCAAATGTACCACAACAATTGAAGACGCTCGTAAGAGAAAATTGTATGGGGTAGGATGGAATGGAGAATGAGTATGTGGTGTCTTTACCTTCTACTCAGGTTTTTGTAAATCTAAAACTACTTTATTGCATAGTTTATTAGTTTTTAAAAATTGATTAACCTCTCTATCTTAATTTTTTTAAAAAATTGATATTTAAAAATCTCACCTATATTATGAATTTAAAAATTATACTTAGGAAATATTCAATAGGAGTTTATATAAATTCTGACATCAAAATTAACCTATCTTTGGGAGAAGAGCTCCTAGACACTGATGTCTTAGTTGGCAGAATTTGATATATAGGAAAAGAAAGAAAACTGAAAAAGCAAATAGAAAAGGGAGATATTACTGTTCAAATAAAATTTTTATTTTAATACTTAATAAAGAAATGTATTTGAGTATTAAAGCTTAGAGTATATGTTTGGCATTGTGGAAAAAAGTGTAAGTGAGATGTAATAACTGTTATTCTATTTCTAGCTATTTGTGTTGGTGTATCATCCTTAAAATTCACCAATCTTTCTAGAGTTGTTTGCCTTCTTTTTATCTGAAGAGGTTAGTCAAGATGTTGGCTAAGATCTTTCCTAGGTCTTTCATTTTAGGGAAAAATATACCTCTTTTGAGCAAATTTCTAAGAGAATATACTAAATTCTTAAAGATAAAAGTTGTGACTTAGGAAATCTGATGCTGACTCACAGTCTATAATAAGCCCCAATATTCTAGAGCACGATGATACAAGCAATGGAGCCCAAGTATCAAACTACTAAAATAAGCCAACATGTGAACTTACCTATGTCTTATTAGAGAGTTTTGCTCTAGTATTAATACTTCATATGTTAGTAGAGACTAGGCAAGACTCTACACATTGCTCTCAATACTTTCACTGTTACTGTGCAAGTGGCCACATTTTATTTGTGTTTTGAAGAGAGGATAGATAAAAGAATCCCTACCAAAAATATTTATCTCTTTGGGTTTTCCAGGTATTTCTCATACAATATAAATATAGAGAAGGTCAAAGATGACATTTTCTATCATACTACATTTCTTAAAGTCCAAAAATTATCTACCACTAATTAAATTTTATCATCACATAACTTTGATTTAGAGTATGGAAAGTGTTAGAGCATTGCTCACTAAAAATATTCTCCTATGTAACCTGAACATTGTTTTTTTTTTTGTTTTTGGAAGAGTTTTAAATTCAAAAGAATTTTAGAATCAAATAAATAACAATGTTAACACATTAATCCACACAAATCTAATACATGAAAAAATTAATCAGTGGAAAAGAAGACACCAGGTACAGTTACAATATAATACCACAATAGTGGTAATATTGCCATAATATTCTGAAATTTAAAAAAAGGGAAATAAATTGAAAATTTTTAATTGTCTGTATCTTTCTAATGTCCAGATTAGCTAGTTTATATGTGCACTAGTACACATTGTGGATATACAGGATACATTTTAGTACACCTGTATATCTAAGGTATTCCAGTATATAAACATATCACATTCACTAAATAGTTTATTTACTGTTTATTGAAAATTTATTTAAGTGTAAGAAAACTTTGAAATACAGTGTATAGTTTTAGTCAACAAATAATTATTGAGGCAGTACTCACTATGTGGAAGATATAGAGAGAAGTTTTATACATTTGGGTATAATAAGTTTTAGTTTGCATTTTGTGATGAAATTAAATCTTGAATACTCTCTATTTTATAGGAGAGAAAGAGAGAAGTACTTTGCATACCCAGAAGTTTTAAGATTGCTATTATAACATACAAAAAAATACATATATTAATTTATATTAGTAAATTATAATGTATGATTACTGAGAAAAAAGTTTAACGTATTTAATAAGCCATATATTATAGATGTATGAGTTAGTAACCAAAAATTCTTAAATGCTAATAATATTTAAGAAAGTAAAATAGTAAAATATCATATTTTCTCTTTATTACATAATCAAGAACCTTTGTAAAGTGACATAACTATTAAGATAGAGCATATATTGTTAAAATATTTCTTTGAAGGGAGTAAAAAACATCCATCTGCTCTGAGAATACGTGAAAGAAAATAAAAAGACAACAGAAAAGAAATTTTATGTTGAACTTATGACATCAACAGGATTTTGTTGGTAGATAATGCTAAAAGAGGATCCTTAAAAATCACTCTAAAAATAGCGTTTTTCAATTATTCTTCGGTGAGATAACTGTTGGAATGATTTTGTATTCCATCTATTATCAGCACAGGAATTAAGAAACTATAAATATTAATTATAAAATTCTATATTTTAACTTCCATGTGACTGTGCCTGAGAAATCTTTGTAGTACTTTTTTCTTCCTAAAGAAAAAGCATATTTAGAGAAATCATCTCTTTTGGGGATGTTCAAATACTCAATAACCAAAAAGTTAATTGTAGAATCTCTGACTTTCAGCTCTTTTTTATAAGACAAATCATGACTGGAGTTGAAGCTCCTGAAAACTAATTCACAAGATGTATAGATCTCTCTGTAACTAAAAATTTACCAGAGGCACTCCTTCAATACTGTACAGAAATGTGATAAACATTTGTGACTCTCAAGAACTAGAATAACTACAGAAATATGTGTTGGTCACTTAGTCAAGTCTTAAAGTATAAGATAATATACCTAATAAAATCAGTCACAAGCTTGAAGAAATTTAATGCACATGACGTCTTTTTTTTTAGTCTGTTTTAGTGGTACTTTATGAGAACCAGCTACTAATTCAACAAAAATGAAAAACATAAAAAATACTTATTGATGACTGACCACATAGCAAGTCTTAAATGATATACTAAGTGCTAGGAATACAGTATAAGGAAAAACTCACGTCCTTAAGAAGTTCAAAGTCTAGTTATAATTTTTGATCATCTCAATGGCTAAATTCTATGTATTCCAGGCAGTTGGCTTTGTAGAATATCTAATTTAGACTTTTCAATATACCAAGCCAGTTGACAAGATGTGATGAAATCTGGAGGTTTTCATCTCCTCAGTGGAGATTATTGATTGAGGATGTATTTTGGAATTCTCTGTGTTCATCCACATATCTAAAAACCTTAATTTAACTAATGTTATCAGCTCTAAGAAAATAGTCCTAAAACAAGTTCAATGCTAACACTGTTACTTTGCTATATACTTAATTATGGAAATGCTACACTTAATTTACATCTTAGAAAAACACAACTCCCACATTCAGTCTCAAATATAGTATAATATTTTATTAAGCTGTTTCATCTCCAAGATGCTAAAAGGTAGATTTAGGACCTCTAAAGGTTTTTTCAAATATTTTTTCATTTTACATATGTACTTACTCCAGATAGTGTAACTCTATTAAAGATAATATTCACTGAGAAAATGGGAGAGGGAAGGAGAGTATGGGCATATACACACCCAATGGGTGTGGAGCGCATCATCTGGGAGACGGACATGCTTGAAGCTCTGAATCTGGTGGGGCGAGGGCAATATATGTAACCTAAACATTTGTACCCCCATAATATGCTGAAATAAAAAAATTTAAAGATAATATTCAGCTAGTTTTAACACAATTTTTGATGTTAGAAGTACAGAGTGTTTTACTATAATAAAGAATTTTCTGAAATAATTCCTTGTCATACACTTTGATTTAAAATAAATAATAAAGACCAAGCATTACAAAATTATTGATACGGGGTGGGGAATTTAAAAAATATAGAATTAACAAAAGGATATTCCTTTCAACACAACTTTCTGGATATAGTCTTTTATCCTCAATATAACAGAATAATAGAAAATTACATGACAATATTCATACCCAGCTTTTAGCTATTGGTCCTTTGATCTTTTAAGTGCATATTAAATTTTCTAATTTAAAACATGCTAAATAACTTCTTATAGAAAATGGCAATGGCAGTATCTGATGAATATTATTTCTGAAAATTGATTGTAATTCAAAAGATGCTGTTCTATTCAAAGCAAGTGTGTCCACTTAAAAATATGTATTTAATTGAATTTTTAATTTAATCAACTTGAAGCTATGAATTTAGTGCCCCTGAAAGAAAGAGATTAAGACTGAATAGAGAGAGGAGGTTTCCATCCTGCTTTGCTGGTACATTTAAGATTTCACCTGAAGGGGCCACCCTCTAGTACACTGAACAATGCTTTCCACATGGTTATTAAATCCCATGGACAACAAAATAATAGGTCAGTGGATTTCACTTAGGACTTTCTTTAGCTCATTAAGTCTTGGGGTGTTCTTATGGGAAGTCAAACGTGCTGTATTTTTCTTACAATAGGGCAGTAGGTATACTGAGTTTCATAAAAGAACTACCACACATATCAAATTGTAATTTTGACTTAAAAAACATTTTTCATAAAGAAAAGAGCCAAAAATATTGTCAAAATGCTGAAAAGCCACTACAGAAAAGTTCAGGTACAAAAAATAAACACACATGCATATACACACACACAGAAAACAATATTGGGAAGTAAGAGTTAGATATGTAGAAAAAACCTTCTTGGTTTACCTATAAAAAATAATAATTAAGCTAAAACTCATGAAATTACTCATAAGACTATATTTAGATTGCATGCTATAAAATTCTCTCTCATTTTGCAAATCCATTGTTTGACACCTAAAATGAATTACATAAACTTTCATCACTTCTTTTAATAATCAACTTGTGTGAGGTAAAACTTGGCAAGGAGTAATGTAGGAAATATCTTTGCTTTAGATAATGAATACGTACCACCTCAAAACTGGTTCAAAATAACATTTTACAATTTTGATATGGTATCATTTAAATAGTAATTCAATTATTCTGATCGTGCTAGGAGAAAAAAAACATGTAGAAAATAGTTTATAAGAGACACATACTAGCATTGAGTCCTTCAATTATAAAATCAATTAGATTCTAATGAAACTACTCAATATAAGCCAGGTAAAAAGTCTGGCTGCCAGGGAGATAAAGTGTCACAAACTATCAGTGAAGAGCAAACAATCGATGAAACCTTAGTGGGAAAATAAACTTTCCTCCCTACCTTAATGCAAACAGCAGGAATTTCAAAAGCTACAAGAGTGGACCCTACTGATAATGACAAAACAACAGAGTTGATTATTCAATATGCCAGTGTAGAAAGCTTCAAAGTTTTCTGATTACATATAATCACTTCTATTCATAATGAAATGTTGACTTCTTTTGATTTGTGTTTAATCCTTATCTTGGAAAATGTATAATTTTCAAATAATATAATCAAACACTTCAAACACTCATTAAATTCTTTTTGTTACAATTGGATGAAATAACTACACTATCAACAGCTATTTCAAAGTTAGTACAACAAACTTTGTTAATTGATAAAGATTAGTCATTGCAAGAATGTGTTAGGTACCATAGATTAAACTCAGTTCATCAGTTCAGATATGTAGTGGTCAAATATGGAAAGAAAAAGTCAGGAACAGGATGTATTGATGTTTTGTACATGATAGTTAACCAGTTTTTTTTAATTCAGAGAATCAATATAATGCAATAAGCAGATCAGAAAACTAAATGTGGAGTGAGCTGAGAAATAGGGTTATCAAATTTTAGAAGCAAAAGAAAGCTTAGCTTCTTTATATAGACCTCTCATTTTGAAGATGAAGTGTTAGAGAGTCAGAGTTAGAAACATATCCTTTGATTCTAGTCTAGTGTAATTTCCTTCTCAGCTATCTCCTTGGAGCTTAATTATCACCCCAAACTCTATCATTGCTATTTACTAGCAGAGAAACAAAGCATTCTCACATTCCTTTTACTAAATTCACTGCAGTTCATTTCTATATTTTATTAATGTCCTAAAAATGCTAGTCACCCATAGAATAGCATGGCATACTTTTAATCATAGTTTGTTTTAGCAGTAATCAAATTTGGTAACATGTAAACTATAGGTAAGCTATATTTTTTATTATCTGTTTTTCAAAGTATGTTGTTATGTTTCTATCCTATGTGTATGTATTTTCTATATTTCCTTAAATTGAAGGTAAAGAAAATTTTAATACAGTTATAGCCTAACAATGTCTTTGCACTTTAATGCAGTAGGTTAATGATTTTACAATGTCTCATTTAATAATGGAAATTTTACAGTCTTAACTTGCATGTATTTACTGGTATATGGAGAAGGAAGAAATAAGAGGCATATTTAAACATAATTGAAATATTTCAATTATGCAAGTATTTAATTATGCATAAATATTCAATTATGCACTTTTGCACAGTGAAACATTTCCATTCATTTAATAAAGGAGATTGTGTCAACATGTTTCAGCTTCTTTTACAAGGCTGAAGCAAATATTTTTAATTCATGATAGGATAGAATCTCTAGACCCAGGCAAATCAAACTCTAGAATTTTGAAAGAATTTGCGGATGTCATTGTGAAACTATTATCAATAATTTATGAGAATGGTAAGGTTTTACAACTATAGCGGAGAATTGAGATAGAATATATATCTGCTCCAGCCCCTCTCCTCCACCACTCTCAATATCCAAGAAGCAAATTCTGTGAATTTCTAAGGTAATCTGACACCAATCTCTAGAAGAATCAGTAAAGTGAATTTCTAATAGAGGAATGAATTTATTAACATCAAGTCAAACAGGATCTCATTCTCTTTTTATTTATAATAGCTCTACTAATCTTACATATCTAAGGGATAGTATACACCAAGTGTGTGCATTTTCATTTCAACAAAACAAATGAACAAGTGCCTTGTGATTTTATTTATAATTATAGAATTATGGGGAAAATGTTAGGAGATTAATACTATATATGTGTGTATTCAAAACTTATTGAAAAGCCATGCCCATTTGGTATTGATTAACGAATCACTCTAACTTGGGAGGATGGCCTCAAATGGCTTACCATAAGACACTGGCCCTTCCTTGTCAACAACCTAACCAGTGATTTCTATGGCACTTATAAAGGTACTGTTTATCATATTTTATTCAAAACTAGGCTACAGATGCATTTGATGATGGACTTTGTATTTTAAAATATCTTAAAAGTGTTGAACTCTCAGAAACAGCAAAATGCTAATAATAAGAAAATTGGCATGAGAGGATATTGTAAACAATAGCTAAGAGCTTAGTTGAACATAACTTCAATACACATGAACTGTGCAAGTATCTGCTATAAATAAATAAAACAAAACCAACAACAAAAAATAGTCTTCATACCTGGCTTATAAGTGGTTAATGTAAAAAATGGCTAAGCGTTTAGTCAGATACAAGTTCAATGTAAGTTAATAGTGTAAAACATCTACTAAAATCAAATGAATGAAATTAATGTAGATTTAGGATTGAGGCTTTATGATACAAAAGTTTCAGTATAAAGTAAGTGATTTCTTCTTGTTTGTGTAGATTATGGGAATCACATTTTAAGATGGACATTAACTTACTAGAATACACTTTAAAAAGGCATTAAGAAGAAGAGAAGCTCTCTAGAAAGCATACTACATAGTAGTTAAGGGATCTGTTTTGAAATTCCATTACTTCTTATGGAAAAAAATAAGAACCATAGTAAGGAATAACATTAAGAAAATTACTTCAGTTCCAAATCAAGTAAGTGGTACAGAAATATAATGAGATTCCATTTCTGGAAGTTTTTGTGCAGAGAATAAATGATTGTCATCTATGAATATGAATTCATCTATGAATTCAATATGAATTCATCTATAGAATGAATTACTAAGCTGAGAGTTGAACTAAATAATATCTAATTGCCTTCTATGGGTCTCATTTATTTAACCAATGGCCACCTTCTCAAATTTAATATGTCAAGCAATTTTCTCACATTGTTTATTCCTATATCATTTCTTTCTCCTACGCAATTTCTCACACGGAATTTTTGCAGTTGTAGAGTAACAAGAGGTCTCCAAGGCCGACTAGTCATTGCAATAACTTGCTATATGATGCTGTTATCCTGTTTGGTACGGGACCAATAATGATATTCTCATTCTTCTTTGCTATTAATTAAGGCTAGGGATATATGCAAGTGACCAGTTCATACCAATAAGATATAGACAAAAGGCTTGTGGGAGTAAGTTTTTTCCCATGGTAAAGAAAAAATCTAGTTAAAAAATTATCCCTCTAGAAATTAGAAAAGAGTATCATACCCTTATATAAGTACAGGATACGGTAAGTTTCACAAAAATTTTTTTTCAGTAAAAAATAAATGAATGTGTAAAAACATTACATGTACCCTATAAAGATATACCACTGTTATATACTCATAATTAAAAATTAAAAACAAAATAAAATGGAGAAATAGATTACTCATAACAGGAAGAATTTATATATATTAAAGAATCATAAAATTCTTCTCTGAAAAAGCATACAATCACATGTCACATAATATTTTGGTCAACGATGGATAGTATATATGATGGTAAAATAATCTCATAAAAAATCTCATATAATTATAAAATTATAATGGAGATAAAAAAATTCCCTTGGCCTAGTGACATTGTAGCCATACTAATGTCCTAGCTTAATGCATTACCTTTTCTATGATTAGATACACAAATACTTACTATTGTGTTATAACTGTCTATAGTATTAAGTATAATACTATGCTGTACAGCTTTGTAGCCTAGGAGCAATGCCATATATGGTAGATGTGTAGTAGTCTACACCATCTAGGTTTATGTAAGAACACTCTATGATGTTCACACAGTGATGAAGTCATCTAACGACACATTTCTCAGGACTTATCCTGTTGTTAAATGATGCATTAAAGGTCAGACCAGAATAGGAACTCTTCAGGTGCTGGGATATTTTGTGGGGAAGGGGTGAAAGATTTCATGTGAGAGAGCTTTGAAGAAGTATAGAGCATGGTTATTAGGAGGGACTGTAAGAAGACCTGGGTGCCTGTACTATAAAGAATAAGAGGAAAAGGACAGGAAAGATTCAGTTTAAGGGTTTGATGAATAGTTTTGGCATTCATATTTGCACTTTATATTTTATCCTAGTACAGCTGTAACTTTTGAAAAGCTGGTAGTGAGAGGATGGAGTTAATATAATCAGAACGTGTTTTCAATGTGTCACTCTGGGTTGAGAACGTTTGGGGTAGAGAAATTCAGAAAGGCTGTGAGGACATGCATTAGAGGCCTATTGCAAATGACCAGAGAAGGGATTATAGTAACTTGAAGTAGCACCATGGTAGTGATAAAAGAAATAATGTATATAAATTTGAAATATTTTAGCAGTTGGGCAAAGCTTTGTGATGTGGGGCCTGAGAGAAAAAGAGGATTGTCAAGTAGAACTCCTGGATTTTTGACATGAGACATTGTGTTGATAATGATTTTAATTGCTAAGACTGGCAAAAATAAAGGAGACATTGATTAAGGGTATTTGGGTACTGTGTTGTCACGTGTTTACAGTATTAACCATCAGCAAATAAGTGAATTTTAAAAATTAACATGATGAGTATTCATAAATGCTATTTTAATCAAGACATACATATGCACGAGATCTACTTTTCTAAAGGGTTTATTTTATTAATAAATAATTTCCTTGTGTTCATCATAATGAAAGGGGCTTGTATAAGGAATGTTTTAACAGTAAGGAATCCCATATTTAAAGCCATTGGGACCAACTAGTAAGCAAGTATATGCTCAATAAATGTCGTGGGGGTCAAAATAGGAAGAATTACCCTTAACTCACTCTTTGAGTTTGATGATCTCAATAAACTCTCTATAATGTGCCTCGCCATATGTAAGAACTTATAAAATGCTTTCTTATAGAAACATGGATATTTATACATATGTGTGTATTTGTATCTTCACATAACTTTCATTGAATTAAGGATATTCTTTGATCTGTCTTTGTTATCTTATTTTACATAAAATTGCAGGTTAATTTTTGAAAAAAGTACTATAAGGCCAAGTACATTTTTATATAATTCAAAATGGTAAAAAAGTCAGGAAACATCTATATTAATAGTGTACATATTGCGTGAAAACAAGAGAAGTCCTGATTGAAAAATTTAATCATTGAATCATTGACAAACTAGATTTAAAATGCTGTTTAACAACTGAGCAACCACAATAGTTTAAATAAGCATGGTTTATTGTCACTTTATACACATGCATATGTATAAACAGATGGCTCTTATTTTTTTCTGTCTTTAGGTTACATTTATTTCCCTTTAAGTATTTTTTATATTTCTGTGATTTTCTATGCTAGATTATTTTCTGGACAGTGTTTTCTTATACAGTTTAAATATCCACCGCATGTCTTAAATGAACAATATTTGAACAGCAGACAACAAATTGATAGAGATCATAAGAATTGTTTTGTACCCAAATATAGTCTGGCATCAACGCTGTTAACTAATCAAAGACAACATCTTTGTTGCTTCCACATAGTTGTTGTGATTGTGACTCTTAGAAACCAAAACGGTACATAACTTCATGCTTATTCTTTCAACATTAATATGGAAGTTGGAATTTGATGTTGATCAAAATATGGCTAAATTTACAAATAACACATTACTTCTCACGATCTGAAGAAAAAACGAGTGAAATAAGTTTTTCAAAAAAATATCCTTTTTTGACATATAATAACCCTTTCTGTTAAATTTACCTAAGTGATTACCACTCAACTTTTATACTTAATTTTTAGCACTACTGACAAATGACAAATTCTACCCAAACTGTGTAATTCCATTACTTAATTACTCCTGAATATAATTACATGTAACTATTTGTTTTACTCATAGCATCTATCATACAATGTTTGTTATTTTTTCCCTATTTTGATAGATTATAAACTTCACTGAAGGAACAAATGTGACTTCATTTTATCTTTGTTTCCCTAGGAATATTAGGTAAATGTAAAATGCATGATGGTTTATACATATGTATATATGTGTATGTTCGTTTTTAATATATATATGTTTATACACATGTGTGTAATATGCATAATTTGGAGGCTTCCAGGTCCTTTTTACTTCTGTTCTTTATGTACCTCTATACCAATATCATACTTTAAAATTTAACACAAAGTTAATGGTGATGTACAGTGCAACTTTTCCTCTTTGTCACCTTCCCCATTTCCTAGACTTGGATTGAGATTTATTTCCTTCAGATTTGTATAGATATTGGTCCATTGCTTATTACTGTTAATTATTGCAGTGATTTTACATTTAGAGTTTTATGACACATAAACACTTTTCTAAGTAGTTTAATGGTAAATATTTTTAAATTTTAAGCTTTACAAAAAAAGGTTTGTACCATATATAGGTATAATGATTAATTTTATGTGTCCATTTGACTAGGCCATGGGGTGTCCAGATATTTGGTCAAACATTATTCTGGGTGTTTCTGTGAAGTGTTGTTGGATAAAACTAACATTTATTTATTGATTGATTTTGTGTAATATATACTCTTTTTTATTTATTCAGGATATTAGGGGGGTACAATCATTTTGGTTACATGCAATGCTGTTTGCCCCACTCAAGCCAGGGCCACAAGCGTGTCCCTCCCCCATACCACTTCCATTAGTTCTGGGTTAGCACCTCCACCCAACCCCTGATTGGCACCCAGTTAGTATTACTACCATGTGTATACCTTAGTGTTGTTCAGTTGGTACCAATTTGATGGCGAGTACATATGCTGCATGTTTTTCCATCCTTGTGATACCTCACTTCTAAGGATGGGCTCAGTCTCTATCTAAGATAATAGAAGAGGTGCTAGATCAATAAATGGGCAAAGGACATGAACAAAAAGTTTTCAAAAGAAGACACACTAACACATGGCCAGCAAACACATAAAAAAGTGCTCAACATCTCTAATCATTAGGGAAATGAAAATCAAAACTACAATGAGATATCATCACCTAACTCCAGTGAGAATGGCCCTTATCAAAAAGTCTCAAAACGACAAATGCTGGTGTGGATGTGGAGAGATTGGAACACTCTTACACTGCTGGTGGGACTGCAAATTAGTACAATCCCTGTGGAAACTAATTTTGAGATACCTCAAAGAGCTAAAAATAGAAATACCATTTGATCCAGCAATCCCACTCTTAGGCATCTATCCAAAGGGAAAAAAAGACATTCTATAATAAAGATATCTGCACTTGAATGCTTATAGCAGCACAATTCACAATTGCAAAGATGTGGAAACAACCCAAGTGCCCATCAATACATGAGTGAATTAAGAAAATGTGGTCTATGTATACCATGGAGTACTACTCAACTACAAAAAGCAAAAATTAACATTTAAATTGTTAGACTGAGTAAAACATATTGCCGTCCTTAATGTGGTGTGTCTCATCCAATCAAATAAATGCTTCAATAGAATAAAGAAATACTCCTTTCCCAAGTAAGAAAGAATTCTCCTTCCTAAGAGGATTTGATCTGGAACATTGGCCCCTCTCAGGTCTACAGCAGCTTCTAGCTTTCAGACTTAAACTGGGATATCAGTTTGTCAGCCTCCATAATAACATGAGCCAATTCTTTGTAATAATTCTATCTATCTTTCTGTCTATCTATCTATCTATCTATCCATCCATCCATTCATCCATCCTATTGGTTATGTTTCTCTTGAGAACCCTGACTAATGTATCATGTTCTGAAATTTATCTTCTCCCTTAGTATTTTGTTTATGTTATCAATCCATGTTATTGTGTATAGCTGCAATTCAATAACTGCAACAGTTGTTTAGTATTCCATTCTGTAAATATGACAAATTATCTATTCTATTATCAATGGATGTTTAGATTTTTCCTTTATTGTTTTTACTATTTTGAACAATGTTGTTATGACTATGTTAGTACTTCGGTTTATTATATTTTTGCAAGAGATTGTCTATGGTACATGGCTTAAAATTAGAATTACTCATTTATAAAGTTTATGGTTGCTCAGATTTTCAGGAAAGTACCCAATTATTTTCAAAGGGTTGTATTAATTTATATTGCAGTGAGCAGTTTATAGGATTCCCAATGACACAACTCCTCGCCAATACTTGTCATGATAAGCTACATCATTTGAGTGAATATAGCAAGTGTAAAGTGTTATTTATTCAGGATATTATGGGGGGGTCTTAAAATGTTCTGTTAAAGTGTCTTATCATTGTAATCCTAATTCACATTTCTCTTATTAATAAGTGTAAGCATTTTTCAGTATGTTAATTTACACAACATGTCTCTTTCATTTTCTATAAAATGCTGTTCATTTATTTTGGCCATTTTTCTGTGGAGATGTTTATCTTTTTGTTTATTTTTTGTATTGAGTCATTAATGTAATCTTTCAACAAATATTTATTGGTTGTGTACTGCTTGCCAGAGACTCTTCTAGTTACTGGAACACAATATAAAACAAAATACACAAAAATACCTTCTTAATAGATCTTAAATATAGTGGAGGAAGAGAGACAAAATGCAAAGTAAATGTATGAGCTATATACTAAACAGAAAGGGATCCTTGCTTAGAAGAAACAAAGCAAGGAAAGTGGATAAGGAATGGAAGAAAGGTTTTCAATAAGGGTTGTAATATGCAGTTTATTAAAAATTTGTATTCTGTTTGTAAAATAATAAAATTCATTATTTTAATATGGTAGAACTTGTGATTATTTTTTCATTCAAGGGTTATGCATTTTGTGTCTTATTTGAGAAATACTTAAAATGTTTTTCCAGATTTCTGCTAATTGTTTTTATATTTTTGTCTTTCATATATAAGGAATAAATATATTTGGAGTAAACTTACTGATCTGGCATATGAGGAAAGCACTCATTTTTAATCCAAATAAAAAGCTATCTATTAGTTACTAAAAAACTGTTTCTTTTTCTTTCTAACCTCTCTTTCTCAGTTTTCTTTTACAGTCTACTTATTTTTGTTTTTCCTGTGTCAATACAATCTGTCTAAATAACTTGGTTTATAAGAAGTTGATATGTAATAGGGCATTTCCCCTACTGTATTTATTTTTTAAAAGTCTTAGCTATTCTTAGACCTTTGAGTTCTCACTTAAGTTTTGGAATTAGCTTATTATGGTTCACCACAAAGCCCTATTGGGATTTTTGTTGCAATTACTGTGAATACTTAGATCATTTTTTACAAAATCAATATATTTACAGTGCATAGTTTTCCTCTTTATGTTCATGGAAAATGTTTTCTGATTGTGTGTGTTTCCCTTAATGCATATTAATAAAGTTTATTTATATATATGTATATGTATATTTTACACAAAAGCATTTTAATATCTGTTAGTTTTATGGCTAGGTAATTGATATTTTAGTTGCTGTTGCTCTTAATTTTCCTTAATGATTTATAGTTGATGAATAAAAGGGCACTTAATTTTTATCTTAAAGTATCTTAAATTCTCTCATCCTACTACATTTTCTTTTTTCATTTTCTTTTATTTTTTATTTCAAACTATTAAGGGGGTACAAATGTTTTTGTTATATAGATAGCTTTAGTAATGCTTGGGTCAGGGCTATAAGTATGCCCACTGCCCGAATACTGTTCATTGTACCTTTCAGGTAGGATTTTGCCCCTGTTTTTCTCCCCCTCCCCATTACTTGATTTTCAATGTCTTTTACTTCCCTCTGTGCACATGTGTCCCCATCAGTTATTTCCAGTTTATTAGAGCATACATGTGGTGTTTGTTTTTCAATTTTTGAGATACTTCATTTAGGAAAGTGGTCTCCAGTTCTATCCAAATTGTTGCAAAAGACATTAATTCATCCTTTTTCAGGGCAGAATAGTATCCCATGGTATACAGAAATCACATTCTGTTAATTCACTCATGAATTGATGGGCACTTGGGTTGATTACACATCTCTGCAATTGTAAATTTTGCTGCAATAAACATTAGAGTGCAGGTATCTTTTTGATAAAATGACTTCTTTTTCTTTAGGTAGATAGTCAGCAATAGGATTGCTAGTTCAAATAGTAGGTCTACTTTTAGTTCTTCAAGAAATCTCCATACTGTTCTCCATAGAAGTTGTACTAATTTGCAGTCCCACCAATGTTGTATAAGCATTCCTTTCTCTCTGCATCCATGCTAACATCTACTGTTTTCGGACATTGTAATAAAAGCCATTCTAACAGGGGTAAGGTAATCTCTCATTGTGGTTTTAACTTGCATTTCCCTGATGATTAGTGACATTGAGAATTTTTCATGTGTTTGTTGGCTGTTTGTCTATCTTCTTTTGAAAAACTTCTGTTCATGTCTTTTGCCCACTTTTTAATGGGGTCGTTTGTTTTTTTCTGGCTGATTTGCTTGAGTTGTTTGTAGATTCTGAATATTGGCCCTTTATCATATGTGTAATTTGCAAATATTTTCTCCCAATCTGTAGGTTGTCTATGTGCTCTGTTGATTATTTCCTTAGCTGCACAGAAGCTTTTAATTTAATCATGTCCCATTTATTTATTCTTGTCATTGTTGTAATTGCCTGTGGGGTTTTAGTCATAAATTCTTTGCCTAGGCCAATACCTAAAAGAGTTTTTCCTATGTTTTTTATAGAAGTCTTATGGTTTCATGCCTTATATTTGAGTCTTTTATCCATCTTGAATTAATTTTTGTGAGTGTGGAGAGATTGTGATCCTGTTTCATTCTTCTGCACGTGGCTATCCCATTTTCCCAACACTATTTATTGAACAGGGCTTCTGTTCCCCAGTGTATGTTGATGTCTTCTTGGTCAAAAATCAGTTGGGTGAATGTAGATGGCTTTATATCTGGGTTCTTTGTTCTGCTTCATTGGTTTATGTCTCAATTTTTGTGCCAATACCATGCTGTTTTGGTAAAATGTTCTCTTTTTTGTGTTTTTCACAAGTAAAAATTATATATGTTTATAATGTAAAACTCAATATTTGGATATATGTATACATCGGGGAATGGCTAAGTCAAGCTAGTTAACATATGCACTACCTCACATACTATTTTTGTAGTGAGAACACTTACAATCTACACTATTAGCAATTTTCAATATGTAATATATTCTTATTAACCATAGTCACCACGATGTACAATAGATCTCTTGAACATATGTCTCCTGCCCAGATTAAATATTGTTTCTCTTTACCAACATCTTCTCAATCCACTCACTCTCAACTTTGATAATCACCATTTTTCTGTTTGGTTCTATGAGTTTGACTTTTTTCAATTCTGTATATAAGGTGAGATCATATGGTGTTTGTCTTTCTGTGCCTAGCTTTTTTCACTTAAAATAATGTCCTCCAGGTTCATCTACATTATTGCAAATGAGAAGATATCTTTTTATTAAGGCTAAATAGTGTTCCATATTTTATATATACCACATTTTCTAACCCAGTTATTCATTGATGGGCACTTAGATTGAATACATATTTTGATTATTTTGAATAATGCTGAAATGAAGATATGAGTGCAGGTATCTGTTTGGCATACTGATTTCCTATTGTATGGATATATGCCCAATAGTTGAATTGCTGAATCATATGGTAATGCTATTTATATAATATTTAAAATATATAAGAAACTCACCTCAATAATAAAAAACCAAATAACTCAATTTAAAATAGCAAAGGACCTTAGCAGACAATTCTTAAAAGAAGACATAGTAATGGTCGATAGGTACATTAAAAAATGCTCAATATCACTAATTGTCAGGGAAATGAAAATTAAAACCACAGTGAGATATCATCTTACACTTATTAGGACGGCTATTTTGAAAAAGATGAGAGATAACAAATATTGGGAGAATGTGGAGAAAAGGGAACTTTTGCACACTGTCAATGGGAAAGTAAATTAGTACAACCATTATGGAAAACAGTATGGATGGCCCTCAAAATTTAAAAATAAACGTTATTTTATTACAAAATAAATTGTAACATCTGATTCCTTTTCTTTAATTTATAAAAACATTTAAGTAGTATTTTTTCTTGAGTTGGTTTGGCCTGTTATATTTTTATTTAAATTTAGCCATTTTGTCTAAAATTTTAAATTTATTGGCATAAATCTACTTTTTGTCATAATATCTTATTAACATAATAGAATCTTCTTACTAACATAATAAATGTGTTATATATATATAGTTAGTTAGTTTATATTTCCCTAATGTCATTTACTCATGTTCTCCTTGTACTTTTTCATCAATAATCTTTCTAGAAGTTTATCTAGTTTATTAGCATTTTCACAGGAAAAAAACCTCATCTTCTGCATTGTTTGTTTTATTTAAATATATTTCTTTACTTTAATCATTATTGACTCTTCCTATGAACTTTTGTTGGAAATATTTTGTTGTGATTTTGCTAATTTCTTAAGTGATTTTCTTAATTTCATTCTTGCTTCTTTCCTAAGAACATCGGGGTAGTATTGATCTTACATGACGTTTCATCTTGCAGTTTTGAGATGTAGTGTTTTAATTATCTATATTAATAAATATTTACAATTTTCATTAAGATATTCTCATTGATGCATAAAATTACTTAGAAATGTATTACATAATTTTTGAATATATGAAAATAAAAAATTGTTATTGACAACAAATAAAGTCAGAGAGTAGAGTACGTAGACAACATTTTTTTAATTCTTTGGAATTGTTGAAGCTTGATTTTTTGCCTAATCCATGATCAGTTTTATAAATATTACATTTTATAAATATTTTCAGGATGAATGTTACTTCCTGTAGTTAATGGCTTTTTAATTACATCATTCAAAGTTTGGCATTTGTTAAGTATTTTGAAATCTCTCACTATGATTGTGCACTTTTCAATTTATCCTTGTAAGTCTATGAAATTTTGCCTTATATATTTTAAAGCAATCCTATTATGTACATATAAATTAAAGCTGTTGTAAGTTCCATTTCATTTTTATGCAATGACTCTTTCATTATGAATGATGCTTTGTATTTAAAATTCTATATTATTGTCTTTTCTTTGGTATTTGCTTGATATGTTTTTCCACCAATTTGCTTTAAAACTTTGCATGTTTTAATGTTTTGTGTGTTTCTCATGTAATGAAATATGTGGACTTTGTTGCTGGGTTTTTAAAATCCCATATGTTACTATCTGCATTTCAACTGCAAGTTTACCCCACTTATATTTATAGTGATTGTTCATAGACTTGTAGATTGAGTTGATTATTGATAGATTGAAATTATTTTTTTTTACTAACTTACCTTTCATATATATTTATCTCACTTGTTTATAATTTTATTTTCTGCCTTCTTTCCCATCCTCACTTGCATATTTTTAGAAGGCAAACATTTTTAGAAAGTTTTCATCCAATTTACTTTTTTCTGGAAATAGCAACATTAGTAGAAAATAAAGACTTGCCTGTTTTTGCCATTTTTATGTACCAAAGTAAAAAAATAATAATTTTATCCAAATTATAAAATATATTTACATTTAAAATAAATTCACAACATAAGTACATTTACAATTTATGCTTATAATTTTAAAATATCTGATTCTATTCTTTTAATATTTAAGCAGAAACAAAATATTTAGAAAAATTTATAAAGTTTGTAACACTTATATCTGATTGTGGGATAATGAGTCTTAGCAAAAGTATTTATAAGCATTGATAATTGAAGTAGATAAAAAGTGAAAACATATATCACTGGACTGATGATATCAGCTGATGGGAAATGATACGGTGTTTAGAATTTTGTGGCTATGCATATATTTATAATGTGTTATATCTAAATTAGAATCAGAATATGATATGTTAAGATATTATGACTATGCGGTGTTTTTGCTTCTCTTTTATTCTTTCTCCTCTTCCTCCTTTTCCTCCTCCTTCTTTCTGCAGGATAGCTTAATACTTTATTTTAAAATCCAAACTGACTTTGAATAAATGTGTGGCTGACATCCCTTAAATCTGGGTTACCCTGATATTGTGACTGCCAAAATATATGATGAAGTGATGGGCTGTGCATGTTGTGTTGAATAATTTTGAAGCATTCATTTAGGACTTTACTTTTAACATCACTTAACAGAGATATATGAACTAATAGCTGTTTATCATTTCAATAGATATTCTACCTAAACCCATCATATTCAACCATTCATATTATAAATTGTTGCTGATAAATATTTTATAGATGATGTAAGATAAAATTGCACATCAACAAAGCTGAGATCATTGAGTTATTGGTTCAATGCCCCTTGGTAAAATTATCAAGCTGAATATGATGTCAGCTCAAATATGATACAGGAATGAAATATATTAGTCTTTGTCATTATGCTTTTAATTTCAAAAAATGTTTTAAATTTAGTGCGTGTTTTTTTTTCTTGGTCATCACTGATACTTCAGTAGATGTCAGTAAATCAAAATATAAAGCATGGCAGGTATAATTTATGTCTTTTATAACTCCCTTTTCTTAGTTTATGTATACGTATCATTTGCTTTCTTTAATATGGTATATTGACAAGACTCTACAGTAATGACAATCTATATCATACATGTACATTCATATTTTGTTTGAAAACATTAGCAAGACTCTTGAATGTAAAAAAAACAAAACACAAATTTAGCAGCAGATAAGTAACTGATAAATGTTTCTATTCTGTCCCCAGAGTCAATTTAGGGGAGAGTTAAACCTGTGTTATTTTGGCGTTCACTAGTTTTGTCGGTATACTCTAATTCCTTTTCTGAATCATTAAAATTCACTTTCTTCAAGGAACCTTGATTCCTTTACAGAGAATATTATTAGATGTCAAGATATGGTTGCAATATTTACTATGTATTTAAGTAAATTTTAGAGGAAAAATGCTGCAATTAATGATTTTAAAGAAACATCTATTACTATTTTACAGGACACAATTTGGCAGTGAACTAGATCATGTTATTACCTTATTGAAAGTTAGTACTTCTTAGGGACAGGCAAAGTTATACAATGTATCCAAAATGTAAAAAAAAAAAATCTTTTGTCGGATGGAGGGCAGGCGGGAGGGGGGAGGAAGTGTAGAGTTACATAATGTGAGTCGTACATGCCACCTGGGGATTGGACTCACTTGAAGCTCTGGCATGTAGGGGGGAGGGGTTGTAGGGGCAATGTATGTAACCCTAACAATATTTGTACCCCCATTATATGATGAAATAAAAGGAAAAAGAAAAGAAAAAAGAAAAAGAAAGAAAGTTAGTATACCTATTTATAAGTGATAAAATTGAATTCAATAATCAATAATGTTGATATTTCACTAAGACTGACATTTCCTTAATACATTTCATTCATTTTTTTGCATTTTTTAAATATATTAAATGAAGAGAAAATAACAAAGTAGTTAATGTTAATCCAGTTTTCTTATTTAAGATAATTATAAAATCATTTTAAATTTATAAACTTGATAGAGAAAAAAATGAAATGAAATAAATGATAAAAATTAGGGAGAATACAAGACAGATAATGTAAAAACTTTGCTTGACCCTAAACAACAAAATAATTAATGTTTTTACAAATAGACTAATATGACCAAAACACCTATGTACAATTTTGTATACACAAATATTAAATGTTCCTATTATATTTAAAGCATTCTGTATGACATACCAACATTGTTGATATGCTCTGTATATTACCCAAGTAGCTCCTGAGATTGCAGTGGCATAAGCATTCCCCTGTACATATCAACTATATTTTATCATTTGATTTTTCTCTCAGTATATAATGAAGGCTCTAGTTAGATATAATTTCACATTCCTCTGCTCTTTATTCTGCCAGAGATTTGTCAAATCTTTTGATTCAAATATGCTGAATCAGCTTATTTACAAAATGACTTTTTTCAGCCCCTTTTCATGCCATTTCTCTATTTGGGTGTGCATGTATATGCAACTCTATATCTAAGATATTAATAAAATATGCAATCTTCTTGACAATATTGAGAGTTAAAAATTATATGTTGAATTGGTCAATATCATTATCAACCAAGATATTTTTTATAAAAATAACAATATGTATTTTTCCTTAAACCATTGTGTTTTATTTTAAATTTGAAAAATATTTTGGAACCTTACACTCTATTTGATTTTGCGGCTGTGGAAAAGTGGTTATATTATATGTAATTGTATGGTGATTTTATTTTCCAATATATGTAAAAACACAACATTGAATACTCCCATTGAGATTTTTGTTCTTCATCTCTTTTACCTCTTAGGATTCTTCTGAAAATGTGTTATTTTATTCCTTAAATTCACTAATGGATTTAACATAACACATATACCTGTATATATTGCTACATTAAAAAAATGCACAGAAATGCCTTGGAAAATTTCTGTGCCAAGCAAACTCAAGAACAAAAACAAGATTTCATATTTCAATTGTACCATTTTGATGAGAAGCTGTGAAATGCTCTGAGCAGATTGCTATCAAGGCACTTGGACCATCCTCTAGTGTTTCTCTCTTATAGATACCCTTATCTCTCATCATTCCATCAGTGTTGCAATAAGTCAATTTCAGAAATTAATACTAAATATCTATGATGAATTTTGACTTAAACAGAATCATCTATGGAAACAGGAGTTACAATAAACCATAGTGGTAGAATCAGAAAAACATTTGGAGATATCAAGAAAATCTCCCTTTGTTAATGTGGAGGTGACAAGAAAGTACTTTTTAAAATTTAAATTTAGCCAGTTGTTAATTGATATTAGTGAATTCATTATATAATTGGTCAATCTATATATAGCTAAAAAATTGATATTATATTTAAAAGAGTATTAGAAGTACCTGTTAAAATTATTAAACTCCTAGTATTTTAGTTATTGGGCCAAGAGGGATTACAGGATTCATCAATTGCTACAACCTAGTGAGAAATTCTGAAAATTCTTCATTTTTTCTCATACTAAATCTATTGCATCTATAATTTTATAATTGAAATAATTGCATCTGAAAATAACTTGCCTTTTACTATTAATATGAAATTAAATGATGTGTTATTGTGGTTGGGGGCACAATAATTTGAGCAATAACTATCTTGTATCATTTATGACATAAGTAAGCATTTACAGTAATCCATAAAATGCAAAAAAAAAAAAATAAAACCCACACTGTTAGCAAATCAAGGTCAATGCTTTGCAAAGTTCCCCAATAAATAGTAATAATAATGTTGTGAATAGGCAGGAAAATCCTTCTTTTAAATTGTAAGATTTTTATGGGAGGAGGACTTAAGTCTGTGCTTACTTAAACATAAAATACACTGGCATAGAGCTGAATTAGGTAAATGGAATCCCTTTAGCCAAGGATAATATAGCTAGATAATTTAATTTGGAGTTTGTAGTCTTCAGCTTGATAATTCTCACAATAAACTACCAGGGAGAGTCAAACTTGGCAGTGATGGATAGTATTTTTCAGAATTTTCATGGTATAAAATGGTCATTATATAGATGACTGTTTCCTTAACAATATTTAAGTGGTAGCTGTGTTTAGAAGTTTAGGTGTACATACAGTATGAAACTGGAAAAAATAACTTTTAATCCAGAGACTTTAACAAGTCGACTAAATGAAATAATGCAAAAGGGAAGAATGAATAACTCTAGTACTGGGGGAAAAATAACACAGAGACCTGAGCCAAGAAATCTTACTTATGATGCCTGCAGGGTACATAAAGGCCTTGGACAGTCTTTTCTGGAGTTATCTCTGCTGAATCAGCTTGCCTCTAATTAGATTATTTATTTTACTGGCAGTGGCAAAGCCAAAGTCATTTCTGATGGGCTCAATGTTAAACTTATTCAAAAAGAATTTTGATGTTGATTAGATGCCCTGTGTATTTTTTCCTCATTATTCAACTTTTGTACAAAAGTAGAGATGTTTGTGTTTTTAGAGGGTAAACATATACATTTTTCTATTTCAAAGGCCTTCCTAAAACATACATTTTGGAAAGAAAAAAACCTTTCTAGCATAATGCTGTTTTCTTAAAACAGTATTTTATATTCAAAATCTAAATTAGAACACAAGTGTTGGTCTAAAATCATGTGTTGGAAATGCATATGATAGAATAAAATCAATAAAGCCAAGCTATAAAATGGAATAAACTTCTGATGAGTATAATAACATGGATGCATCTCAAATATATTGCAATAAGAGAAAGAATCAAGAAACAAATGTTTATGTATTTGCATGATTTCATGCACATGACATTCTGGAAAAGAAAAATGCATAAGAACAGGAAATAGATTAGCTGTACCCAGGGTCTGAGAGTAGGGACATAGGCTAATTGTTTAGAGTAATAGAAATGTGGATATATGACTATGTACATTTGTAAAGACTCATAGGCCTATATACCTAAATACGGTAAATTTTACCATATATAATTTATGCTTAAGTAGATTTGAATTTTGAAGATTATATAATTTGGAAAGTATCAATTATTAAGTACTCTTAAGTATACCAATTAAACAAAAGTTCACATGTGTTTTCTATCTCAAGTATGAAGTATGAAATATGTTTTTCCTTTAAAAAGAGACCAAAGTGCTATAAAGCAATACTAGTTAAATCAGCCTGGGACTGGCACAAGAACAGAAGCATCGATATTTGGATTAGAACTGAGATTCCAGAGATGAAAACATCTGCATACGGTGACCTAATCTTTGATAAAGGAGGCAAAAATATACAATGGAGAAAAGAATCTCCCTTCAATAAATGGTGCTGGGAAAACTGGATAGCTACATGCAGAAGATTGAATCAGGATCCCTACCTCTCAACTCTCACAAAAATCCACTCAAGATGGATAACAGATTTAAACCTAAGGCATGAAACCTTAAGAATCCTAGAAGAAGAGGTTGAGAATACCCTATCAGACATTGGACTAGGCAAAGAATTCTTGAGGAAGACCCCCAAGGCAATCACCGCAGCATCAAAAATAAACAAATGGGATCTGATGAAAGTAAAAAGCTTCTGCACAGCCAAGGAAACTATCATTAGAGCAAATAGACAACCCACAGAATGGGAGAAAAAATTTGCTCTCTACACTTCTGATAAAGGTCTAATAACAAGAATCTATCTAGAACTCAAAAGAATTAACAAGAAAAAATCAAACAACCCCATCAATAAAATGGGCAACAGAAATGGGCAAACTTCTCCAAAGAAAACAGAATAATGGCCCGCAAACATATAAAAAAATGCTTAACATCGCGAATCATTAGAGAAATACAAATCAAAACCACAATGACATACCACCTAACCCCAGTGAGAATGGCCTGTATCAAGAAATCCCAAGACAACAAATGCTGGCGAGGATGTGGAGAGACAAGAACACTCTTACACTGCTGATGAGACTGCAAATTAGTGCAACCTTTGTGGAAAAGAATTTAAAGATACCTCAAATAGCTAAAAATAGAAATACCATTCGACCCAGCAATAGCATTGCTAGGCATCTACCCAAAAGAGCATAAGACATTCTATT
>VBSM01002608.1:3694963-3722842 GCA_008086735.1 Cheirogaleus medius
GAGGGGTGGCAAGGGCAATATATGTAACTTTAACAATATTTGTACCCCCATAATCTGATGAAATAAAAAAAAAGAGAAACCAAAGGAGGGAGAGGGGTGTTAAAGCTTATAGTTTCTAATTGCTTAGGTTTCTTAGTCCCTTTTGCTGCTATAACTAAACACCTGAGACTGGGTAGTTTATAAATAATAGAAATTTATTTCTCCCAGTTCTAGAGGTGGAAAGTCCAATTCCATGAAGCAGGGAGGTCAAGTGTCTGGTGAGGACTACTCTCTGCTTCCAAGATTGCACCTTGCTGCTGTGCAGAAAAGAAAAGAAAGAACCCAGTCTCTCAAACCCTTTCATAAAGGCCTTAATCCCATCCAGAAGGGCTCCACTCTCATGACTTAATCACTGCCTAAAGGCCCTACTTCTTCATTACTATTACATTGGCAATTAAGTTTCAACACATGAATTTTGGGGGACATTCAAACCATAGTATTGGGCTTGTTTCTAATCTGCTACAGAATATTTCATCCTTAATAGACTGAAGATTTAAAATGCTTAAATAAGAATTAGTATTAAAATTAGTCATCCTTGAGATACCACAAAGTCTTTATTAGGTTGTTTTGAATCAATAGTATCTGAATAATATGACACAACCTATTTTTGTCATGGATTCAAATATTGCCTAGATAAAAAGTCATGGGGAAAATCACCCTTCCATAATTAGCTTATCTAATCAGTGCTATTTTTTTCAAAAATATGCATAATCTTTAGATGTATCTTAAGGCACTGGTCTCATAATTTTCTGATATATATTTTCACTCAAATCAAACTGAAATTCTTCAATATGATTTTAAAATTTATAAATTTTAAGCATGACACAGACATTAAGATATTGACTTCTTTTAGATTAGAATTCCCACTTGAATATTGACTTTTATTCAGTTTCTAGATAATTGAATTCAAAGAATTTACCTAGTTCATTAAGCTGGCCAATAGCAAAATTTAAAAAAAAAATTATAAATTTTGGTTCAGTGTCCCTAGCTAGCCATTGTCCACTTTGTTTCAATCTTTTGTAAAACAAATAACATATGTTAGTGGTCAAAGAAATTTATTTTTTATTACTTTCTATTATAGTGAATTCCACTTTGTAATAAACACATGTAGGTCAATAACTAATGCATTGGGAAACATCACATCCACAATAAAATATAAACTTTTTTCTTTCTCTTTGGTCCCAATTATTTTACATTTACTTATAGATTATTTATCATGTTGCCTATGCATTATTAGTATCTATGTATCATTATTATCTGAGTCTATATTCTTTCATTGTACTGTAATTTTAGAAATTTGCTTTATTAGTTTTGTATATTTCCTTATAAGAATAAAGTGTAAATGATTAAAGGCACCCTAGTTTTATTGTTTTATTTTTTTTGGGATATATGGCTTTTATTTATTTTTATTTTTGTTTTATTTATGTATTTATTTTATTTCAGAATATTTTGGGGTACAAATACTTTGGTTATATATATTGCCTTTGCACCACCCAAGTTGGTACCCAACCCCCAGACATCATATACAGTACCCATTAGGTATTAATTTACCTATTCCCACCTCCCTCCTCCCTCCTGCCTTATGCCCTATGAATGTTACTTCTACATGTGCACTCAAGTGTTGATCAAATAGTGTCAATTTAATGATGAGTACATGTGGTGCTTGTTTTTAAATTCTTGTGATAATTCACTTAGAAGAATGGGCTCCAGCTGCATCCAGGATAGTAAAAGGTATATTAGTTCATAAAGCTTTTATGGCTGAGTAATATTCCATGGTATACATATACTACATTTTATTAATCCACTCATATATTGATGAGCACTTGAGTTGTTTCCACGACTTTGGAATTGTGAATTGTGCTGCTATAAACATTTGAGTGCAGATGCTTTTTTTATAGAATGTCTGGTGTTTTTTTTTTTTCCTTTGGGTAAATACCCATTAGTGGAATTGCTGGATCAAATGGTAGTTCTACTTTGAGTTCTTTGAGGTATCTCCATTATTAATTTCTGTAGATGTTGTACTAGTTTGCAGTTCAACCAGCAGTTTAAAAATGTTCCTATCTCTGCATTCACACCAATATTTGTTGTTTGGGGACTTTAAAAGCCTTTCTCACTGGAGTTAAATGATATCTCATTGTAGTTTTGATTTGCATTTCCCTGATGATTAAGGACGTGGAGCACTATTTCATGTTTCTTGGCCATTAGTCTGTCTTCTTTTGAAAAGTTTTTGTTCTTTTCCTTTGCCCACTTTTTAGTGGGGGCTGTTCGATTTTTTTCTTTTTGATTTTCCTGAGTTCTATATAGATTCTAGTTACCAGCTGTTTATCAGATGTGTAGTTTGCAAATATTTTCTCCCATTCTATAGGTTGTCTATTGGCTCTGATGATAGTTTCCTTGGATGTGCAGAAGCTTTTCAGTTTGATCAGGTCCCTTTTATTTATTTTTGTTGTTGCTGTGATTGCCTTTGGGGTCTTCTTCATAAATTCTTTCCATAGGTCAATGTATGTAAGAGTTTTTCCAACATTTTCTTCTATAATTCATATGGTTTCATGCCTTAGGTTTAAGTCTGTTATCCATTGTGAGTTGTTTTTTCTGAGAGGTGAGAGATATGAATCCTGTTTCAATATTCTACATGTGACTATCCAATTTTCCCAGCATCGTTTATTGAATAAGGATTCTTTTCCTCAGTGTATGTTTTTGTCTGCTTTGTCAAAGACCAGATGGCTATATGAGGATGGTTTTATATCCGGGTTCTCAGTTCTGTTTCATTGGTCTATGTCTCTGTTCTTGTGTCAGTCAAATTGTGTTTTGGTTACTATAGCCTTGTATTACAGCCTGAAGTCTGGTAACTTGATGCCACCTAATTTGTTATTTTTGCTTAAGATTGCTTTCGCTATACGGGATGTTCTCTGGTTCCATACGAATTGTAGAATTATTTTTTCCAGATCTGAAAAAAGTGATGTTGGTATTTTAAAAGGGGTTGTATTGAATCTGTAGATCACTTTGGGTAGTATAGACATTTTAATAATGTTGATTCTGCCAATCCATGAGCATGGTATGATTTTCCATCTGTTTATGTCCTCTGTTATTTCCTTCCTCCATGTTTCATATTTCTCCCTATACAAGTGTTTCACCTCCTTAGTAAAATATATCCCTAGGTATTTTATTTTCTTTGTTGCTATTGTGAAAGGTATTGAGTCTTTGATTTGGTTCTCAGTTTGACTGTTGTTGGCATATAGGAATGCTACTGATTTCTGTACATTGATTTTGTAACCTGAGACTTTGCTGAGTTTGTTTATCAATTCCAGTAGTCTCATGGTGGAATCTTTGGGTTTTTCTAGATATAAGATTATATCATCAGCAAAGAGAGATAGTTTGACCTCTTCTGTACTCATTTGAATGCCCTTGATTTCCTTCTCTTGTCTAATTGCTCTGGTTAGGACTTCCAGCACTGTGTTGAATCGAAGTGGTGATAATGGGTGACTTTGTTTGATTCCGGTTCTAAGTGGCAATGCTTCAATTTTTCCCTATTCAGTATGATGTTGGCTGTAGGTTTGTCATATATGGCTTCTATCATTTTGGAGTAAGTCTTGTCTATGTCTATTTTGTCAAGTGTTTGTATCATAAAAGGGCATTGAATTTTGTTGAATGCTTTTTCTACATTTATTTAGAGGATCATATGGTCTTCCTTTTCACTTCTATTGATGTGGTGAATTACATTTACAGATTTACCGGTATGTTGAACCATCCCTGCATCTCTTGGATGAAGCCCATGTGGTTGTGATGGATTATTTTTTGTGTAACACTGGTCAAGTGTCTCGCCTCTGTATAAGCTGTAAAAATGTTATGCAAATGTTTAAAAATAAGTTCCTGGTTTGTGAAATTAATATTGCCAAATCAAATTCACAGTAGGCACATGCATAAAAACAATCTCATGAAAAACAAACAACGAAGCTCTTCAGGAAATATCTGTTGACACTGTTAAATAATATAGAATATAATTTGTTATGTACACTCTGTGATGTACCTTATGTTTATGAGAAATATGAATGTTGGAGAAGAATTCTCTTGCCTAAGAATGAATAAATCAGATTCAGCTTTACATGATTTCCAAATTTTCCCCATATATGATTACATTACCTTGTTAATAAAAACTGTTGAACCACTTCATTATATAAACATTTATATAACCATGTATTCTGTTTCAATGAAAAATAAAATACACAGGTTGTTTTTGCTCATAGAAAGAAAAGAACATTGTCTCTTAAGAAATCATTGTTAACTTTTTTCTTGCCAAATAGAGTAATTCATTTTACATTTGGAAAATAACAATATTCATTTCTGCTAACCACTTATATTGTTAAATATCTCAAAATGACTATAACCAAGTCCTGCTCAATCATTAATTATAAATTTCAGTTAAACTTCCCATGAGAACATTTTCTCACTGAAAAGACAAAAAAAAAAGAGTTTGCAAAGTCAGGAAATTTTTCCCATCATATTATTTTTCAAAATTGGCACTCGGTGGTAATATTATCCTAATTAAAAACAAAGAAAGACAGCACAGTTAAGAAACAGTATTTCCAGTAGATTGTTTACTGATATCTAGGGCCATAGTGCCATTATTGTTCCTTAAAAATTTTACTTGCCAACAAATTATTCAAATAGCTCTTAAGGTGATCCCTTGGATACGAGCTAATTACCTAAGTTATTATTAATATAATGTAATCCTATTGGGAGGATTCTAGAATGCAGCTCATTGTGATATTTGTTTTTTCTCTAGTATTTGCCACTCAACATGTTCACATAATAGTGCTGGGCTTCAAGTTATTTTCTATTGCTAGATAACTTATTTCCTTTCATGACATAATTGAAATATACTTTAAGTACTTCAGGCATGCTATCTCCATTTAAAGTAGAAAATATTGTTCATTGCAGCATTATTTATAATAGTTGAGATATAAAAACAAGCTAAGTGTTCATCAATGAATGAATGAATAAAAAGTTTTATATACACACACACATGACATATATTCACATACACACAATGGACTATTATTCAGCAGTAAAAAATAAGAAAATCCTGTAATTTGCAACAACAAACGTACCTAGAGGACATTATGTTAAGTGAAATAAATCAGACACAGAAAGATAAAGAATGCATAATCTCACTTATATGTGGAATCTAGAGAAGTCAAACTCATAGAAACAGAGAGTAGAAAGGTGGTTTCCAGGGGCTAAGGATGGGGTAAATCAGGGAATTTTGGTCAAAGGGTACAAGATTTTACTTATGAGGTAAGTTCTAGATTCCTGATGTACAACATGGTAACTATGGTTAATATTAATAATATCATATTATATATTTAAAATTTGTTATGATAGTAGATTTTAGGTGTTCTCACTACACACAGACACACTCACAAAAATATATTAGTAACTATATGAGGAGATGAATATAATGTGGTAATCACTTCACAATATATATTCATATCAAAACATCCCAATATACACTTTAAATATATATAATATTATGAGTCAAGTATACCTCAACAAAGCTGGAGAAAAATGAGGAAGACATTGGTAAATATTAAACCACTTTAGCATGAAAATGTCACATGTATAAAATATATAGCCAAACGATAATTTAGAAAACTTGGCTATGATTGAATGATGGATAAATAGTTGTGATACAGAGCTGAAAGTCTTATGATCTCTTCCAAATACATCTCTAGAAGCCAAACTATCAGCTGAACTAATTATGTCATAGAGCAAGAAGAAAGTGATAAGCCATACTGCTTCAGATGGATCCTTTTAAATATATGCTGGCTGGATTAGGAATTCACTTATCAGGGTGCAAATTCCAGCCAGGACAAGATAGAGGCTAATTAGTATTATAAAAATATCCACATTTACTTATATTGTATGATCTCTATGGATGTCTTAGTCTCCAAGATGATTTTAAGAGTTGACTAAAGAAAATGTAAATTTCATAAGTAGCTTGTTCAATCAAAAGCAAGGTATTTACTTCTCTCTTATAAAAATACAACCAAAGCAATTTTGATTAACAAAGGTTGTGACATATCACTGAGTTAATACCATCCTGAAAGGGCGTATCAGTAAGATTTAACCCATATCTGGAAAGTAGCTCAGAAATAAATTGTCAGGCTCTTCTGACAAAATATTTTCTGAGAAATGTAAAATTATACGTGTGTATCTGGCAGTAAAATTTATAAGAGAGACAATAAAAAGAATTTCATTAGTATAAACAAGTCACAAATCCTAATTTATTTCAACAGAAATGGACTCCCATGTAAGATGAACTATGGATCAGAGAGAGTTATCTCATTATAATTTAAACTTCTTAAGAACTTCTACTCAAATGTTTCATGGTTGCTCTTAGAGAACATTGAACATTTATGGAAGTAAACATTTTCCTAGATTTTTCAGTAAAAAGAGAAAAAAAAAATCCAATCTTGGAGTCCTGGGGTGGGGTGAAGAAGAATTAAACTTCCTACTAGGAAAAGGCTAATCCTACATATAATAGATTATATATAAATTCTTACAATTCATGAAATTCGAACATTAATATAAAACAACCATGCAGCATCTGAGAACAGTTCACTATCCAATACTAAAATCAAAAGAAAATTCCATTTCTACACATCTTTGCCACCAAAAGAAACACCTTGCATTGTATGCCTGGTAAAATCTGTCGATATATATACTTTTTCTACATCAATGCTTTAAGGAGACATCAAAGAGCCATAGAAGTGGAGAATCAATATCTTTGTGCCAGCAGCAGCAAGAAAACTGTGACCGAGATCTCGTTTACTGTTGATCAGGTTACAGCCTCTCCATCCAACCCTCTGAAAGTACCAGCAAGCACACCCAGAACCCACTTGGCAGAGCCTTTCTTTCAGCTGTAGCTATTGAACATATTTCACTTTTATCTCACAATGGGAGTGTGACGGTTAAGAAAGAAATGGAGATAAAAACAAGCAACAGGAAAGGGTTTCTAAGTAGTTCATTAAATGGCACTGTTTCAAAACAGCAGTGCTTATTGAATTGTGCCACTAAGGGGGCTGAAGCTATGCAAAAGCTAAGAAACCGAGAAAGTGTGCTAGGGCATCATTAGGCTTGCTTAGGCAGCACAATTGGTTTCTGTCAGCTCTCCAGACATGCACAATATCAAAGGGAAAAATGGAAAGGAGTTAAAGATAGTATCAGAAGTATTTCAAATAACTGCGGCTCAATTTAGATCCAACCTGCAACGAATGGAATGACACTGTTTAATATAACTTATTCTGTACTTTAAACAATATTATTGTTATTATCAATGGTATTTCATCAATTAATTTTTAAAAAGCAGCATTATAATTGTTCATGCTACTATAATATATTGCTTCAGCATAGCAGAAGTTATAATAGATTAAATATCTAATAGTTTTAAACAGACTATCTCATGTGATAATGCAAATGAAAAATATTTAACTTCAACTTGGAATTGGACTAAATGGTTTAAAAAATGAATAGAAAAATATGTTCCAGATGAGGAATATGAGTTAATAACTGAGATTGAATGTTCAGATGAACTCAACAACCATATTGTTTGAGCCACATAAAAATGATATTTCTGGAACTAGTGGCAAGCAGAATTTAATTTTTAAATTTTTATTAAATTTAATTCAATTTAATAATTAAAATGAAATTTAATTTTACTGCTTAGAAATAGATATACATAATATTGCCATTATTTGTTTCCACTTGTTTCTAAAATAATTTAAGATGGCTGGCAATAGAAAGATACAGATGCCAACCATCTTCTCCTTTCAGCTTATTGTGAAGTCTGGACAGGCTGCTTACACTTCTTTTAGTGCCTGAGGACTGTGGGTTCACAGACATCCGTATCCTTGGTATCTTATACCCTACCAGCCACTTTGCCATTTTTGGTTCAAAATTTACATTTTAACTAATATATTAAACACTAAGCATGATTGGAGAAGGCAGTGCTTGTTTATCAGTTAGTAAAAGCATATGGAATGAGTTGGAGAGATTCAAAGAGTTTCATTAATGAACTAAGAAAAAAAATGTCCAAATATTTGTTTCACCCATTTTTTGTGGCTGACATTTTTCTTTAAAAAAGAAAAAAAAGAGGGAGGGGGACCTTACCTTGTGTATCACTTGAAAGAGATATAGTGTAAGCATGCATTTTATTAAAGAAAAAATCACACAGGTTTTATTTAACTAACTTTATTTTTTTTTTTTTTTACCTATCATGCTTGAGAGTATTTAATGTTTCAAATGTTGATGAACAGTGCTCATCATTTGTGGGCATATTCCAAATTCCTAATTTACTCCCAAACTGGTTTTGCCAAAGTGTTCCCTATCCCAGTAAATAGCAACTTTGTTCTTAGTACTTCAGATCAAAGCCCTTGAAATCATCCCTGACTTCTTTTTCACATACCTCCCAACCAATCCCTCACCAGCATCTTTGGGGATTATCTTCAACAGAAATCCAGACCAGTTCTGAGCACCACCCTGCTGACACTGCCCATCCCATCTTAACTGCCTTATTACAATAGTGTCCTCAGTGATATAGCTGCTTCTCTCTTTGTCCCTTCAGTCTCTTCTCACACTTATAAAGCATTAGTCAGATTGTGTTTCTCATTAGTTCAAACCTTCCAGTGGGATCAATACAGACAATCATAAAAAATATGATGTGAAAAAAGCTGAGACATTAGGCAGAGGCACAGACACCTGACAAAGGGGGCATCATGATATCATAAATTTAAGCATTTCCCATTAATGAGGTTTTGAGCCTGTTTGTTACAAGGCTTCAAAATTAAGCATTCCAATAATTCTTATTTAGAACTTAAGGAAAAGAGAGGGTTCAGTTTATTTTTTAATGTAATTTTAAAAAATTCATAGAGATACAGAAATAATTATTCCCAGTGGCTGTAATGAAAGAATGGGACTGAGGGGCACAGGGAAAAAGAGGCTTGCTTTTTGGGTGATGTTCTTCCTCATTGCTATAAATTTTCACAACTATTAGGTATTTGATTCATATTAAAAGACCCATTAAAGAACTTGAGTTTTTATCTGGCCTTCTCTGAATAGTAAGATCTTCAAACATAAGTAGGAGGATTTAAAAATCAGATATTATGCAAATTTGTTCAATAGTTAGTTAAATGGGATTAATTTTTATTAAAGACATATGTTTTCCCATGCAATAGAAGGGCTTTCACTCTTTTCATGTAAAAATAAATCTTTTAAAATTGAATTACTTGTTTGAACACCTTTTTCACATGCTGTGAATGATATTGATACAAATCAAGCCAAACAAATATTCATCAGAAACAATAAATTTCCAAAGAGATGTAAAGGGTAAAAATAATGACCTATTGTGCTTGGGAGAAAAAAAAATATGTATGTATATGTATGACTATATCAATATCCTAAATAAATGTACTGTTTGTTCTTTCAAATGACAAAAAATGAAGTAATTGATATGTACTATTTAGATATATAATTATACATATAGTTGATATGTAATATTAAATATACAGTATCAAATTTTAATAATTTGAAATGGGAATAATTACATAAAATTGTTAAAATTTTAAAAAATATTTTAAAAGATAGTCTTGAAATAAAGTATTGATAAAATAAAAGCAAAAGTTGAAATAGTAGACTTAGTTTGTAACTATATGAAGTTGCAATAATTTTAAAATTTTTTTAAAAAAATATTTTATAAGCTTTTAAAATGCAAGCAAGATAAACCTTATGCATATTCTTCCTTTTTTAGTATATTTCAATTGGAAAGTACACTGAAAATATATCTAAAGGACATTTCCTATTTTTATTAGAATAGGAAGTTACAAAAATCATGTTTTGAAAATGTGATAGACAATTATCTGGGAGTTGTAAGTAATTAGATGACTCAGTTCCAGGAATTAAGATTGTTCTATTTAGGGTCAGTTTGGAGATAGTTGTTTAAAAGGTTTATTTTAATTCTTTTAAAAATAAAGGGTCACGAAGTCAATAACAATTTTAATTTAAATATGAAAACACATTTATTTCCAGAAATTGAAGCAATTTGACCAAACCCAGTAGCATATTTCTATCAAAGAATAAGAAAGAGAGTAAGAAAGCTAGTTTATATGTATGGTAAAATAGGCATTGGAACTAAATATCTATATATGTATATATTTGAATATGATATTTGAATAGCAGATATTTGAATATCTACTATTTCGATTTTTGCTTTTATTTTATCAATGCTTTATTTCAAGAGCATCATTTAAAATATTCATAAAAATTTTAACAAATTTTTTATATTGGCCTTGGAAGATGAATTATTTTATAGAAGTATATAATTACTCTCATTTGAAATATTATATATAAATATTTGAATATGTACATATATTTGGAAATTATAGAATATTTAATTTTATTACTTATATTTAGTAATATATCCATAAGAAGATAAAGAGAAGACAAAAAAGCACATCTAAAATATTTTCACACATAATTTTTTATTTTGAGCTCACTTGGGTTCTATTAAAAATGCCATTTAAAGTTAAGGGAAACAATAGTCAATAATTTCTTATAGCAATCTCATTTTTCCATCTCTCTGTTTTCCGTATATTTTTTTTTATCTCTTTCTTTTTCACACTATTAATCAAACAGATAAATTCAGATAAAATGATGATTCAGAATACAAAACGTAATCTAAAGAAGGTAATAGTCTACCGGGGAAAGACAAGCAGATACTTTCAATTATATGTCAGAAATGCTATGAGGTGTACAGGCACAGAATTTGAGCATACAGAAAAATAGTAAGGTTGGAAAATAAACAGATGTGCCCAGATGAACTTCTTCACCTCGAAACAGGTATGTAGATAATGTGCATTTTTATACTGTACTATTGGTTTCTAAAAATTGGTTTAAAAGATAACACTTTATATTGAGACTTTTATGTGAAATCATTACATAAGTATACATATTTTTTCATTGTTTGATGAATTTTTTCAAATTTTCAAGTTTTCAAATTTTAATGGTATTTGTGACTAAACATAGTCACATAGCCTGTATTTACTTTTATGGCCTCTCACTGTCTTTTTTAAAATCATGATTTGAGAGAGTTTTCCTTAATACATATAAAACATAACATGATGATACTTTAATATATGCATATGCATGCACATATTAATTTCATATATATACACATATCTATTAAATATTTACATATATTTAGCAATTATGGAATATTTAATTATATGACTTATTAAATTATATATACTACAATAATATTTACTATATAATGATATATGATATGGTAATATGTAATAAAAGATATTTTCATATTTAATTTCCTAGTTTTATGTTTCATATATATGTGGCATCACTTTATATTATTATATTCTATACTATTCTATCATATTTTTTCTATTTTTAAATTATTTGAAAGGCTTCCTCTTTCTCTTTCTTATATATGTATATATAATTATATGCACATACTATGATATAAATTATATAATTGGTTTTCAATATTTGCTTATATATTATCTGGTTAAATATGTAATTATTTAAGAAAAGAAGCCATTCAAGTCGTGATTCAAAATAACAGATACCATAACAGAATATTATAAAATATAATTGGAAAAAATATAAAAAGGAAAATATAATCACAAAAAGTATATATTTAATATATGTAATATGTATATAATTTGCAATATTTATCATCTATAATGCATATACATGTGTATATACAGATTTGTATATTTGCATATGTGTATATATTGGGGCATTTAGGTAAGTACCTATGTAATCAGTGGCATTAATCATAATATTCAAATCATCTTTATAGTTTTCATATTTGAAAATCTAAAAGAGATTGTTAAATTTGCTGCAGCTATTGTGTTTTAATCAATTTCTCTTTCTCACAATTTCCATTTGCAATGAAATCCTATATAGTATATGAGGTTTTTATGACAGTTATATTTTCATTATGCATTATTCTCTATTGATATAGAATGACTCTCTGTTTCCTTTTAATTTGATATAAATATTGTATTTTCTCATTTTTTGTCCCATACACATCAGATATTATTCCATTGAAAATGTTTTCAATTATTTTATATTATATATCTATAAATATCATAAACTTTGATTTCATATTTTAAGTCAATTTAAAATTTGTATTCTTTTAACAATTAATTTACTCTTACAAAAGATTGGTGTTCTGCATTTGTTTGCTTATCATGTTTTCTTACTTTTTTGTGTCCATTTTTATTTTAGTATCTTTTCCTTAGTTTCTATTTTCTCCAGCATTTTGAGAAATACTGTTTTAAAAAAATAAGAAATAACCTTTAAGGGCTTCAAAATGATTCCTTAAGAACACGAATCTATTTTTTTTTTTATTTCAGCATGCTACGGGTGTACAAATGTTCAGGTTACATATATTGCCTTTGCCCCACCCAAGTCAGAGCTTCAAGCATGTCCATCTCCCAGATGGTATGCACCACATCTAGGTGTGAATATACCCATCCCCTCTTTCATCCTCCCACCTGCCCACACCCAATGAATGTTACTATGATGGGTGCACATAAATGTTGATCAGTTAGTTAATATCAATTTGATGGTGAGTACATGTGGTGCTTGTTTTTCCATTCTTAGGATACTTCACTTGCTAGAATGGGCTCCAGCTTTATCCAGGATAATACAAGAGGTGCTAGATGACCATTGTTTTTTGTGGCTGAGTGGAACTCCATGGTATACATATACCACATTTTATGAATCCACTCATGTATTGATAGGCACTTGGGTTGTCTCCACATCTTTTGCAATTGTGAATTGTGCTGCTACAAGACATTCAAGGGCAGATGTCTTTTTTATAGAATGTCTTTTTTTTCCTTTGGATAAATGCCCAGTAAAGGGATTGCTGGATAAAATGGTAGTTCTACTTGTAATTCTTTGAGGTATCTCCATATTACTTTCCACAGAGGTTGTGCTAGTTTGCAGTCCCACCAGCAGTGTAGTTCCTATCTCTCTGCATCCATGCCTACATTTATTGTTTGGAGACTTTTTGATAAAAGCCATTCTCATTGGAGTTAAGTGATATCTCATTGAGGTTTTGATTTGCATTTCCCTGATGATTAGAGGTGTTGAGCATTTTTTTCATACATTTGTTGGCCATTAGTCTGTCTTCTTTTGAAAAGTTTTTGTTTATGTCCTTTGCCCACTTTTTAATGGTGTTGTTTGATCTTTTCTTGCTGATATTCCTGAGTTCTATATAGATTTCTAGTTATCATTCCTTTATTGGATATGTAGTATGTGAATATTTTCTCCCATTATGTAGGTTGTCTGTTTGCTCTCCTGATAGTTTCCTTGGCTGTGCAGAAGCTTTTTAATTTGATCAGGTCCCATTTATTTATTTTTGTTGTTGCTGTGATTGCCTTTGGGGTCTTCTTCATAAATTCTTTCCCTAGGCCAATGTCTGTAAGAGTTTTTCCAACAGTTTCTTCTAGAATTCTTACAGTTTCATGCCTTAGGTTTAAGACTGTTATCTGCTGTGAGTTGATTTTTGTGAGATTTGAAAGGAGTGTATCCTGTTTGGCTGATGATATGATCTTAAATCTAGAAAATCCCAAAGATTCTGCCATGAGACTACTGGAATTGGTAAACAAATTCAGCAAAGTATCAGGTTACAAAATCAATGTTAGAAATCAGTAGCATTCCTATATGCCAACAACAGTCAAACTGAGAACTAAATCAAAGGCTCAATACCCTTCACAAGAGCAACAAAGAAAATAAAATACTTAGGAATATATTTAACTAAGGAAGTAAAAGACCTCTACAGGGAGAACTATGAAACACTGAGGAAGGAAATAGCAGAGGACATAAACAGGTGGGAAACCATACCATGCTCATGGATCAGCAGAATCCACGTTGTTAAAATGTCTATACTACCCAAGTGATCTAGAGATTCAATGCAATCCCAATTAAAATACTAACATCATATTTCTCAGATCTAGAAATAATAATTCTACACTTTGTATGGAACCAGACAAGACTCCATATAGCAGAAGCAATCTTAAGCAAAAAGAACAAATTGGGAGGCATCAATTTATCTGACTTCAAGCTATAATACAAGACTATAGTAACCAAAACAACATCTGACTGGCACAAAAACAGAGACATAGACCAATGGAACAGAACTGAGAACCCAGATATAAAACCATCCTCACATATCCACAAATATAATTATCAAAGTCAAAACACATTCTCTTTAATTAATTTAATTTATAATGTTTGAAAATATCAATTAGAATTGGAGACTATTCTAAATGTTTCATGGAGAAGAACACTCTCAGGAGAATTCAAAAGAAGGACTGTTGAAAGGAAGGCCTTTGGAGCAGAATGAATCTGAGGGAAAAAGAGAGGAGGGAGGCAATTGGATCAATGAATCAGTGACTGAATGTATTGAGTTCCATGGTAATCCCTCTCCCCTCTGAGATTTCACAAAATCTTAAGCAAACCTTCAGAAAAACCATGGATGGCATTGCTTATGCTATTCTTTAGCACTTTTCTGTGCTCCACCTGCAGTTCATAATCACTCACCCTGCACATATCTGCTATTCATATTCGGCTTTCAGATCAAATACCCACACCAAAGAAGGTTCAAACTCATCAGTTGCATATTCTCAGAGCACTCTGTACTTTTTTTTTTCTATAAAATCTAACAGAACTGTACTTAACATTTGTGTAATTATGTCTTCTTCTCCCCAGATTCTATAAACTCCATGAGGGCAGAAATTGAAGTAATTTGAACACATTCAATAGTATGTTTCCTCTAGCAAATAAGGATACTAATTTATATGCAAGACAAATTTAGATGAGGGCTGGGACTCTCTTTAATTTCTTCACTATTTGCTCACTAGAGCGGAGCACAGAGATCACAACCACTGAATATCCAATGAATAAATATGCAACTATTAAATAATGATGTATATTTATTGATATGCAAATATGTCCCCAATGTGTAAGGAGAAAAAGCAGGTTATAAAACGGCATGCATTTATATCTCCTTGTACTGAAAAATAGTTATATTGAATGTATAATTGTATTTAAGATGCACAGCAGAATATTCCAGTCTGAAAAATACATACAAATTAGTACTTATTATATATTTATGCCTTGGTAATGAAATTAGAGTTGATATTCTCATTCTATCTAAAGATTTTTTGTTTCTTCACAACTTCCAAGTATTTTGTGAACATGTATTACTTTTAAAATTAAAAAAAATTCATTTTGAAGAAAAACATTCTGTTGGTAATAGGATTTAAATTTAATGAAAAATAGAATTTTCTCTCATCATGACTCATAGACAGAAAGAAGCCACACTTTTTAAATCCCTGAAGTATAAATTGAAATTAAGGTAAACTACAGTCAGAATTTTCAAGAAACAGGGAATTGTCATAGACGAGGGTATTGATAGTAGGAACATAAAATAGAGAAGTAAGATACTGTTGAATAACTGGACACAGACATCAGGTATTGCAGAGATGGAACAGACAATACATTGATCATGGCTGTGTGGTTGGTAGAAGGCGGTGGCTAAAACACTATTTATACAGTGATCCTAAGAGTATTTAGTACATCAGATATAATGCGGACTTTCAGGTATACACAAATGTATTATACACCAATATTTTGGCCCTTTTCATGTCTTAAAGTTTAGATACATTAAATAAAATTCAAAATGTACCTAACATCCAATACGAGTTTATACTACCTTAGGGTCTTCTTCAGCCTCCTACACACCACACAAAATATAGCAGGCTATGTCCAGCTAGCTGCAACCAAAAGTTTCACCACAGGCATTTTTTTCAATAATTCCATCATCCACTACTCTTAAAATAGCACCCATGATGCCTACTAAATATTTTATGATCTTTCCTGTCATTTCTTCAACTGATGAACGAAAAATTTCACTCCATTTGTCATGTCCAAGATTCAAAAGAAGCAAGTCTTTTGCTGTTCAGCTCCTGTGAGTCACTCAGTTACCCTCATTCTTTTCTAACTCATCTAATGTTCATTTCTCCTTTGTTACAAACACTTAGTGTGACACATAAAATATTCACTCACCTTTTCAAACTTATGCTGTGTTTTTAGGTGACCTTATAGATACATGATTTGATGTTTCTTTGTATTCTTTTTTTCAAGAGAAAAGGGAGATATTGAATTCCCTTCTATATGTACTCTACTCCTGCTCATTAGTATCTCAGGTCTAATGTCAATACTATGATAGCAAAAATAACAAAAAACAGCAAATATAATTGTGCAATGCTTATGATATTCCAGGCCCTATCATAAATATTAATAGTGTTGATTACTACCATTTTATAGTTAAGAGAACTTTAGCAATTTCTAGTTTGCACGGACTAGAAACAAGCATTTGATCTCAGGAGTATTGAACTCCAATGTATATGCCCTAAACTTATCCCTTCTCCCACTCTATTTCTCTTCCTCTATGCAACTAGCTCTTTTCTATTGCAATTAGCATCTCAGGCAATTCTGAACAATAGAGCTGATCGTGTGGTAAACTTTTCTCCTAAAGGATGGCAAGAATATAAGCTGCAGCAAGTAAGATCTCTGGAAGAACTAAAACTACTACAACACCATAGTAGTAGAGATAGACTGGAGATGATGTCACTTCTTTATAGATTAAAAATAAACACTCTACTATAGAAACCACAGTGGAAAGAGAATAGTATTTGGAATCAATGACTTGAATATAAAACCTAGTTACACAATTGATTAGCATAATCACGTTGGATATCACATTATGTCACATTGCCCAGCACCTGTCTGGTACGTGACAAGTACTCAAACACTTATTTAATGATTTTTTGAGTGAAATAGGTAGGTGCTAGTAAGTATATTTCACAAGTATAAAATTCTTCTTTGCCTTCTTTATTCATTTAATATTTAGTGCCTGTTGGAATTTTGCATATATCCAATTAATATTTATTGAATAAACTGAATAGATGAAGATTTAAAATTTCTTAAAGACTTAATCTTTGTTTTCCCTGCAATGGAAATAACGTTTCTGATGTTTGAGTAGCATAACATATTTTAAGTTTCCAGTCCACTCTTTAGAATACACTTGGTAATATAGTTCAAAAATATCCAACAAATGCTACCCTGCCCCAATTAACTTAAGGACTTATCAGTTGTATTAGTGTTTTTTCTAGGCTAATTGAAAGCCTCTGACAAGTACATTCTTAAGCTTAGTTCTTTAGATAAGCTAGAAATACAAGAAACAGCTCAGCTGAAAGTGTCTCAATTGCATTGCATGGAACATATGAAAATTCTAATTAGTGAAAGTTATGCAGTGGATAACTACTGTGCATTCTAAATTATATTTATCCATTACAACTTTGTCATCAAATATTGGATGTGGCCTATAGTTAGCGTCACTGTAAATTTGCATTTCAACTGGAGAAAAAGACACCTTCTTTTTGTCTTCACTGATTAACATTTTCAAGGTCTGTAATTTTCTTGCTGCTCACAGAAACAAAGCAAGCCAAGCTCATACGGAAAGCCTATTCTCCAAGATATAAATATTTGCTATTCAGAAAACCTCAATGAGGGTTTAGTTATTTTAAACTAAAGAAAGAAAATTACTAGTAATGATTGGTTTCAGCTAGCGAAATGCTTTTATGCAAATATGTGAACCCTAAATATGACCTGGAAACAAAAGACTGCTTAACAGTTACTATTAAGCAATACATTAGTAGATCAATTAAACAGAACTTCTTTCTAATGAGTATGTGGTACAGGGGTTGCCATAGAAACCTGGAAAGGAAAAGCCCTTGAATGCTAATTTATCATTATAAGACTGTAAAATAGCATTGGTGGCTGATAGTGACTGAAGTTGAAATAAGTCATTTCTAACCAACTTTTTGTATCATAAGGTGACTTTGAAAAGATAATCTATTAAATTATATCTCCTATTTAGATATGCCATTTAGATATATATTGTGCCCAGGTAACTCCTCCAATCCAGATCCATGTTTATAAAAAATCTTATTATAGTGAATTTTCATATGCCTAAACTTTAGAAGAGTAAAATCTGGAAAATTCAATATGAATATTATCTTGATTCCTTTTTGTACCATTCTGGTAGAGATAAGTCTTTACTCTACTTTCACATTTTGTGTACCACAATCATGAAATTGGGATTTACCAGGTATTGCAGTTGTGCAGGGCAGGAAAGGGGACAGACAGGATGGGGCAGAGAAAGACATCAAACTGCATAACAGACCCAATGGCAGCCTTGGCCAACTATACAAGGATATCTGGAAATAAAATGGTTCTTCAGAGTTATACTGTATTGCAGTAAAGAAACTGAAATTTCATTCCATTCATTGATGAGGTGTGGAATGCCAGTTGTCCCAGAAAGAGATGTGACCTCAGGCAAAACAGCTCTCTGCTGTGGAGATAAAAGCTCTGGCTGCACTAATGGCACATTGAAGGAGAATTGGGTAGCAAATCTGCATGTGTGTCACAAGGTGCTCAAATCTAAGATTTAAAAGCAAAGAACAGACTGAATACAAACATCTTGTTTTTGTGTATGCAATGAGAATTATCTCAATAGCATGGTTAATAATATATTTGAGCAATTTGATCTTTTATAAGTAAGTTATTAAGAAGTATAAAAATATCAATTTGGGTTCAGATAATAGTGTATGATGACACAAAATGCAAATTTTACATTGCTAAAAAAGAGTGGATGAAAAATCTCACATGACTACTGTATCATAAGGTGGGAAATCCACCTCAAGTAGGAGAATGATAGAAAAGATATTTCCAGATATGTTCCACTCAAAAAATAATCACATCTGCATAAGTGGAGGTAAAAAGAGATCATTATAGTTAAATATTTAATGGTACTTAAAATACTTTCATATGGAAAACATGTAGGTGAGAGAATGTAATATTTTATAATAACAGTATGGGAACACTGAATGTTTTTAAAAATCATTTCATCCTCAAACATATCAATAACTTCTAGACCTGTGAAATCATAAAAATACATAGAGGGAGTTACTGCCATTAAAATGATCTAATCTCTAATGTCCAAATCTGAGAAGGTTAAAAAGACTAAGAAAAGTGGCAAAATATTTATCAGAAGAATTATAAAGAAAAATAAAGACAATTAATTACCCAAGGGTCAATGGAGCTCTGTCCTCACCAGATTGACTCCTATATTGAAAACGTTCAAGGGATTTTTGCATGTGATTCAAGAGCAAAGATTCAGATTAATGTATAACAATTCAGGGCTTAAAGATTATATAGACTAGGAATTGGAACTTTGTAAGGTTACACATACATGTCTAATACATTCAAAATAATACAGGTTGGTATCAATCAACTTATTGTTAATTTTAACTTGAAAAAAATAATCTTATTTTTCACTGTTAAACTTTGCACACTCCAGAAAGTGATAAGGAAGTTATGCGGTGTTTGCAGTGAATCTAGACAGGAAATAAGTACTTACCTTATTTAGAACCTGAAGAAATGAAACAATCATAAAATTAAGTGTGCATTTTCTTTTAAAGTATTTCACCTTCAATTGTTATGTGACTGAGAACATAGCCTCCTGAATTTATCATATGAAGATATAAACACTGATTATAGCTCCATGTTGAATCTGGTACAATCTGGGCATGTATTCTCATAGACTTTCAGAGTATGATGAAGCAAAGAAATGATTGAATTATTTAGTCCAATAAGTGTCAAAGGCCTAAATAGGTGAAAATTATTCTCAAAAGACATAAAATTTGTTTATGCATGTCAAAATATTCTAGATAAGGGTAGAGGCATTAGTCTAAACATGGATATGTAAGGAAATACATCAACTATTTGGAAAAAAACAGAATTATTTATAAAACATATCCTATAAATTTGCATGTGCCAGTTTTACAAAACAAGTGAAATGCAAAATCCTGCCTTTTCCTCTTCTTCACTCATCTCACCCTAGAAGGTTATCTTCCACAGATATTACCAAGTAGTTTGATACCTCTTCACAGATATAATATGCATAAATGATCTGCCTTACATCTGGTCTCCTTGCCTTTTCCCCTTTGTGAAAGTGTAAGAACTCTACTATCATTTTCACTATCATTGCCATATTTGTGAATTGCCTCATTATTAGGCTATTTGATATTTCTCTGATGACACTGGCTCAGATTAAGCATGGGTTACAAAATGTTATGCTAGTTCTAGTGGTGTGTCTGTTGTTTTTCTATGCGTGTATTTTAATCACTTTTACTTTATAGTTGAGATTTTGCTTATGGTTCACATGGTAACAGATATCAAACTAAATATATTTAATTCTGTGAAGTTCATTTGTAAAACAGCTGTATTTTTCATAGTGGCCTGCATTAAAATGATACTTTTTTATTTTGATAAATTTTATAAATGATAAAATTTTGATAAATTTTATTTTTATCAAAATTATTATGATAAATTTTATTTAAAGAGATTTAAGTAGAGCCCAAAGAGTAATCTCTACCCTATCCACCCTACTTTAGAATCACTTAATTATTAATGTTTTTCTGTATACAAAAATATAAGAAATCCGTTCTAGACTTGATATACTTTTGTGTTGTAATAAAGTTAAAACTTGTAAGAGTTGGAAGGAAATAACCTTAAGACAGACTTCTAAAGAAAGGAAAATATTAGTTCTTAAATGATCATTTGACAAAAGGAGAAATAATTTTCTGGCAAGAACTGAGTAACTTCTAAGTTAAAAGGGTCAAAAATAGACAATGATTCTGTGGACAGAGAATCATTAAAGTGAACTGTGTTAGAATAATAGCTATAAGACAGAAGGATAACTCATATGGCATTTGATTCCGTTTGAAAAGTTCAAAGACTTCAAATCATTATAGCTAAGGATTGATTTATTTTCGTTCCCCAGCACTAAAAGGTAATTTTAAATGGAAGAATATCTTTATTTCAAGAAAAATGTTAGAGTCTTACTAAAGCCCAAAGTGACTTGAGGTTAATAAGACCTTTAAGAGCATGTACCAAAAAAAAAAAAAAAAAAAAAAAAAAAAAAAAAAAAAAAAAAAAAAAAAAAAAAAAAAAAGCTCCTGATTTCTCTCTCCCACTATCTTTCTGATGTTATTTTTTCTTACACTTGATCTTAGCCAAAGGCTGAGAAGCAATTATGATGTTATTTTTTCTTAAAACTTTGGTCAGCCATCTAAAAATAATAATACTGTGAGAAAAAAGTTAAATAATATGAAATGATTATTTTCAAAATAGTTTTAGTAGAAATATTCTCTTTATGCCCATGGAACTCATGTCTACCTAATTCTTATAACAGTCCAGTTAATTTTGTATCATAGAATTTTTAAAATGCCAACCTGTGTATTCCTCCTTCTCATGTCCCCTCATTGTATTCCTTTACAGTGAAAGCCCATGGTGAGTAGATTTCTCCATGTAGCTGTGCATCTGAATGGGAGAAGAGAAGTGCCTGGTGCAGTTTCCTATACAGATCAGCCTGTAACTAGTGCTATAGTCCTTCATGGTTCTGTATGTCCTATACGGAATTCTGAGGTGCTTGCATGCCTCAGCAAGATGAGGAAATAATGGGGCATTTGCTGTAAGAGAATCACTGCGGAGCAGGGTGAGGCTGGATTACTTAGTTGATGATCAATGGGAATCATATGAAGCCTAAAAATATCAGGAGTGCCAGCAAAAGCCAAGGCAAGAAACAAGGAAGCAAGTGGAACCTATGGGTCTCCACCATCCTATGACAATGCACTAAAAGGCAAATTAGCTGAGAACATTTAACTGCTGGATATGGTGTAAGCCAAATGACAGCACAAAAGGAACAATTCATTTTCTTCCCCATAAGCCATATAAGATATAAGCAGACCTATATGACCTTGAGGCAAAAGGAAGAAAAGAGGGTGTAAGAAGAAACCTTGAAAATTGAATTAAATTTCAGTTAACTAGGAAGAAAATATTTTGAGTTGGAAAATGCTGTATTGTTTTTAAACATCAGGTTGAACTTGTATGATATGTGTTCCTCTGTTTGTCTGTGTGTGTTTCTGCTATCAGTGTCAGTGAGAGGGTGGCTAGAGAATAAAGTGTTGAAAATCAGATGTGTAAAACAAAAGATTAAATGCAACAGAATTTTCACTGTTTTTTTGGTTAAGAAGAGGATTATAAAGACTCCTAATGCCCAAAGATATTATATAGAAAGAATACTTACATACTAGTACTTCATTTACTCTAGGTTCTTTTGATTGTTTGTATTTCAAGTCAGATGCTACCCAAAGTAGCTTATGATTGGAATGTTTTAAAATTAGAGATGAGATTCTAGAGCTATGCTGTCCAATATGGTAACTATTAGCCACGAGTGATTATTTAGCACCTAATAGGTAGCTAGTCCAAACTGACATGTACTGTAAGTGTGAAAAATCACATTGGATTCTAAAGCCTTAGTATAAAAGAAAAGAATGTAGAGTACCTCCTCAATAATGATTAAATGCTTAAATGTCAATATTTTAAATACATTTCAGTTACATAAATTATATTTTAATATTAATTTTACCCCTTTAATTTTACTTTTACATTAATATTTATTTATTTAAATATTTGATTATTGAGCACTTACTATATGTCAGCTACTGCTTGTAATAATTGTTTTCAAAAGTGTAAAAGTTGTTCAATCCAGTGTACATGATATATGAATAGGAAAATAAATGTTCGTAGTTATTTAATATATGAATACTTTTGATAAATTTATTTTCACCAATTTTATTCAAAAGTCATCATTATTTTTGACATCTGGTATGGCCCATAAAATGTGAGCTACTTGATATAGAGAATATTTGTATCTTTTATAATAAGAAAGTAAAATAATAGTATATAACATCATAAATATTCAATACATATACTTTCAATAACCATAGTTATAAATCTTAGATTCTATAAGAATCACTGTGGTCTGATTTAAATGCATTTTGCTATGGCCCAACCCTAGAGTCTTAGTCTATAACAGGACCAAGGAATCTTTGCTTTTAATCAATACCCCAAAACTTTGAGGCAAATCGTTTGAAGGCTACATTTCAAGAAATGTTGAAAAAAAAGGATAAGAAGCTCGGCCTTCAGTTTGGGTGAATTAGCAATTTTGTGTACTAAATTTAAATTTGTTAAGCAACTCCTATGTGACATATTTCTTGATTCTGTAATAGATCAGTGAAATGGATAGACAAAATCCATATCTTACATTTGACAGGGATGCCTATAGAGAGAATAAACCAGATAATTTCGAAATCCTATAAAAGAAATAGAAGCACAGTATCATAAGAGGACCTGTGGTGAGAGGACTAGCTACTTTAGATAAGATTCACAGAAAAAAGGGTGGTGTTTTAGTTGAGACCTGAAATTCAGTGAGGTAGAAATAAAAAAAAAATGCTTGGGGTTCTCAAGGCCAATATGGCTGGAGTATAATTAGTGTGAGGTGCTAGAGTTATATGGCAATAACATTGTCAAAGAAGGCATGATTTAGTTTATTAGGGTCTTGTAGCTTATGGTAAGTTATGTAGATTATATTCATGGCAAAATATGAAGCTACTGTAATGTGCATCTGACGTTTTTGCTTACCCTGCTTCCTTGCAATCTTCTTTCAGAAATAGAGCACTGGGGGATGCCAAAAAATGGCAGATTAATGGTGACCTCCTGGCTCTCTGTTCCCAGAGTAGGAGGTGAAGAACACGGACAGTTAAACATGAGTGGACCGTTCTCCCACAAGAACAGCATCATCATGAATCTGCAGAGAAGCAGTGTGGGACAAGCAGTGCTGGAATTAAAAAAAAAAAAGGTGAATTGGAGATTAGATTGCAAAGTCTGGAGAGTGCGAGATATACAATAGGGGATAGAGCATGGGATGGCCATGCCTGTCAGCCGGCCAGGGCAGTGTGATCTGACTCACAGGCGGACAACTGTTCCTCCACTGACCTACACTTCCACTCAGGCAGAGAAGCACCTGAAGTCAGTGCAAAGTGTAGCACAAGCTGTGTGGAGAAGAGACAATAGTGGGAAACATTTTGAACTCTCCAGTGCTCTGTGCTAGGTCTGCACTGGGCAGGGTTGGGACTGGTCTGAGTGGATACTTCCCAGGTCCACAGGAGGAAGTTTGGAGACAGGCACCTCATCTCTGGTGGTCACTGGGACCAGAACAAAGGAAGTGAATCCTGAAAGGGAGGCTCTGCCCCTGGAAACTACTAAAGATTTGGCCGGCACAGGGTGGGACAGAGAGTGCAGGTCCCTCTACTAGACTGACATGAGACAGTGGGTCAGGGAATCAGTGGGGACAGTCAGCAGCTCATTGAGACAGACTACCAAGCCCAGCACCCTCTGTTCCCCTGAGCAGTTGCCTCCAGTGCTGCTCTCTGTGAATGGGTAGCCACCATTTTTGGAGTCCATAGCCTAGAAATGTTGTGGCACATTGTGGTTCTGGGCACCACTGCTTTCCCAGCCTACCAGGGCAAGCTCAGGTGGTGATCTCAGGCAACACCCTTGCCACTGCCTTACAGAGCAGGCCCCACCCTTGGACGAGGGGAGTAATGAGAGAAGCCGCTTTCTGAACATTCCTCCCCCAATCCAGCTGCTTGTCTTTTTGCTCTTGCAAGAAAAAACCTTGCCCTCGGCCTCAGGCAGCACCCCTCCCTTAGGCTGGTGGCTTGACTTTCTCTCTGGCAGGGCAGACCCAGCCCTTGGAGGAGGGGAGAAATGAGAGAAGAGGTTTTCTGAGCTGGGAGGTGGAGTGGTCTCAGGCAACATCCCTCCCCCAGCCAGGCAGGGCAGACTCTGCCCTTGGAGGCAGGGAGAAGGGAGAAAAGTCACTTTCTCTGTGCAACTGGCATGAATCTGTGGGACCTTGGAATTAAGCAAAAGCAGGCATACTTTTGATTTGGTCCAGAGGGTTGGTTTTGATCATCTGATAAGAATATAACACTAGGGTTCACCCTTGGTGCCCAGGCCACTGCCAGCTTTGGGGCTTGTGGAATGGGAAGAAAATTCCTGGTCAGAGTCCTCAGCAATTGCCCCAATTGACAATCACCGCCTGCAGCTGTCTCGCAAGTGTGGCAAAAGAGCCCTGAATAACATGTTAGCAGCTCTCCCCTAGCAGCAGATCAAACAACCACAGAACTATACACTCTCAGGCTTGCAGGTACCTGTTTCCCTTAACCCACTTAAAGAGGCAATGGGGCTCAAGTAACTCTTGGGAGTGACAAGACATTTCCCAAAGATCAGGGCACCTGTATACCCCATCCCATGGTTTAGAGCCCAACACAAATGCATTGGAATATCTTGATAATTTACTTCTCCATGCAAACTGCAAGCAACAACAGAGAGGGTAACCTCATAGCTCAACACAGTGCCTTCCATCAAACTATTGGAGGACAGTGAAGTCACACACACAAGAGTGATTCACCACCACCTGGGAGCTAAGGGATCCAAACTCACTAATCTCCTTTGGCAAGAGGTGAAGACAACAGGTCAGAGATAACCCAACAGGCTAAAACACCTCTAAGGCAATACAGGACCAGAGCACATCTCTCCAGCACTGTCAAGGAATGTCTCTTTGGGGATTTGGAGATAAGGCCATAAACCAGCCCCAGCACCCCCAGTTCTCAAGAAAGTAGTCTGATGAGAAAGAATCAGTGAAAGAACATAGGAGACATGAAAGATCAGAGAGAAAATCAGCCCCCCAAAAAATTTGATCTCCATCAATAGATACCAACTTACATGATATGATTAAACTGACAGAGGAAGAATTCCGCATATGGATTGTAAGAAAATTAAATGGAATTGAAGAGAAAATAGAAACCCATCATAAAGAAGCCACAAGAACAATACATGAAAAGAATGAAAAATTCTCTAAAGAAATTGAGATACTATGGAAAAATCAAACAAAAATTATGGAAATGAAAGATGCATTTAGGGAACTACAAAACACAGTGGAAAGCCTCAAGAATAGAATGGATCACACAGAGGAAAGAATCTCAGAGCTTGAAGATAATGCCTATGTGCTAAACAAATCAGATGAAGAAAAAGAACACAGAAACAAGAGACAAGACTAAAACATACAAGAAATGTGGGATTATATAAAGAAGCCAAATATAAGAATCATAGACATCCAAGAGAGAGAAGCAGAAAATACACAAGAGCTGGAAAACTTATTTCATGGAATACTGGAGGAAAATATGCCTGGCCTGGACAGATACAAGAAGCACACAGAACTCCTAGGAGACTCAATGTGAAAAGGCAATCACCACATCACATAGTTATTAGGCTGACCAAAGTAAACACAAAAGAAGCAATCCTTCGAGCAGTGAGGCAAAAGTAACAGATGACCTAAAAGGAAAACCTATTAGACTAACTGCAGACTTCTCAACTGAAACTTTACAAGCCAGAAGGGACTGAGTGCCTATCCTTAATCTTCTAAAACAGAATAATCACCAATAGAATAATGGCCAACCTAGAATTCTCTACCCTCCAAAATTAAGCTTCATCTATGAGGTAGAAATAAAGATCTTCTCAGACAAGCAAACACTGATGGAATTTGTGAAGACCAGACCAGCCCTACAGGAAGTAATCAGACCTGCATTACACCCTGAACAGCGCATTAGACACTGTCCAAAGTAAAATCACTCAAGAGTTAAAATGTAGAACCTGGACTCCACGATGGATCAAGGAGTAAAACAAAACAATAATAATTCACGCAACAATGCAAATGGAAATCTACCTCAAATATCAATCATCTCAATAAATGTGAATGGCTTAAATTTTCCTCTGAAGAGAAATAGACTGGCAGAGTGGATAAAAATCCACAAGCCTACTATCTGCTATCTACAGGAAATGCATCTAACCCACAAAGATGCTTTTAGGCTCAAAGTCAAGAGATGGAAAACAATCCTCCAGGCAAATGGAAGTCAAAAGAAAGCAGGGGTAGCTATACTATTTTCAGATAACATAAGCTTTAAAATAGCAAAAGTAAAAAAGAACAAAGATGGCCACTATATAATGGTGAAAAGGAGGATCCAACAAGGAGAATTAACAATTCTTAATAATTATGCACTCAACTCAGGAGGACCCAGATACATAAAGCAAACCCTGTCTGATCTAAATAGCATGATAAATAATAACACCATAGTAGCTGGGGAGTTCAACACTGCACTGAATGAACTGGACAGATCCTCCAAACAGAAAATAAGAAAAGAAATAATAGACTTAAACAGAGCTCTAGAACAAAAGGGTCTGACAGACCTCTACAGAATATTCCACCCAAATAAAGCCAAATATACATTCTTCTCATCAGCCCATGGAACTTTCTCCAAAATTGATCACATACTAGGCCATAAATCAGACCTCAACAAATTCAAAAAAATAGAAATTATACTGTCTATCTTCTTAGATCATAGTGGTATAAAATTAGAGTTCCATTCCAACAGAAATACTTACCACTTCACAAAGTTATGGAAATTAAACAATCTATTGTGGAATAACTATTGGGTCAAGGAGGAAATACAGACAGAAATAAAAACATTCTTTAAACTAAATGATAATGGGGGCACAAGTTATCAAAATCTGTGGGATACAGCAAAAGCATTACTGAGAGGAAAACTAATAGCATTAAATGCTCACATAAAAAAACAGAAAGCTCAAAAATCAACAATCTAATAAACATTTTCAAGGAACTGGAAAAGGAAGAGCAAATCAATTCCAAACCTAGCAGAAGAAAAG
>VBSM01002608.1:3740087-3765889 GCA_008086735.1 Cheirogaleus medius
GATCCTCTCAATAGATGCAGGAAAAGCATTCGACAAAATTCAACTCCCTTTTCTTGGTAAGAACTGTTAAGAAAATAGACAAAGATGGAACATAGCTCAATATTATAAAAGCCATATACAAGGAACCCACAGCTAACATAATATTGAATGGGGAAAAACTGAAAGCATTCCCACTTAAAACTGGAACCAGATAAGGTTGCCCACTGTCACCACTTATGTTCAACATAGTGCTGTAAGTCCTATCCAGAGCAATCAAGCAAGAAAAGGAAATCAAGAGTATCCAAATGGGGAAAGAAGACATCAGACTGTTGCTTTTTGCTGACTATATGATCTTGTATCTAGAAAATCCCAAAGATGCTGGCAAGAGATTCTTGGAGTTGACAAACAATTTAACAAAGTCTCAGGCTACAAAATCAATGTATACAAATCAGTAGTATTCCTATACATCAACAGCAGTCAAGCTGAGAGTCAGATCAAAGGCTAAATACCTTTCACAAAAGCAACAAAGAAAATAAAATGCCTAGGATTATATTTAACCAAAGAGGTGAAAGACTTCTACAGGGAGAACTATGAAGCACTGAGGAAGGAAATCATAGAGGATGTAAACAAATGGAAAAACATATCATACTCATGGATCAGTAGAATCAATATTGTTAAAATGTTTATACTCTCCAAATGATTTATAGATTCAATGCAATCCTCATTAAAGTAGCAATATCATATTTCACAGATCTAGAAAAAAGAATTCTAGGCTTTGTATAGAACCAGAAAAGACACTGAATAGCCAAAGCAACCTTATGCAAAAAGAACAAATCAGGAGGCATCACTTTAACAAACTTCAAGCTATACTATAAGGATAGCTAGTCATTTTTTATGAGACTTAGAATTCACCACTAGTAGAGGTGAAACCTATATTTCAAGCATAACTAAAGGCAATTTATATAGGAAGAAAAGAAAAATGTCTTTATGGAGACTCTAAGAGAATGAAGTATCAAAATGAATCATGGATTTGAAATGTCCAATATTCAGTGGTCCAGAATGAATGCATACCCAACTTACTCTTTACATCAGATATCAAATATCAAGGTTGCAATTGGCAAGAATATGTGTCATTACTCAGAGTCAGACAGGATATAAGATCAGAACCAATCTGAGTTAGGAATTGTACCCCTTGATTTGTTTGTTTGTGTTACTTGTTTTTATTGAAGGTCAACATTTGTCACAACATAATTACTTGCCAAAAGAAATGATGAGGATATTTTTATGGTATGCTATATGTCCTGCAATATAAATTGTTTTTCTAAGTATCAAATTGGTATTTCTTTTGAATGTCTGATCTGACACATCCAACATGACACTTTATTTGGGTTGCATTAAATCTACTCTATTCTTTCTTTCAAAAAAATATGCACTGAACCTAATCACTGGGCAGCTTGCAGGGGCTATGATAATGATCAATTCCTGTTCAAATATGTCTTAACATTTAATACTATATTAACAAATTTACTTTCAGCTATCCTGTGCAGACCTATTAGGCTATTATGGCAACATAAATAGCCTAATCTATATGACAGTTATTTTTCTCATTCTTAATTAATAAATTATAAACCAGTCTTCACTGCCATGAGATTTTTATTTATTATGACTTTCTTAGGACCTTATCATCTCTTGGCAAGATTAATTGCTAAGTTTGCCATTTAAGGGACTACATATAAAAGCATATAAAAATATAGCATATTATAGTATAGCATAATGTTTTATATACTTACTATGAGGCAGTAACTGTGCCAAATTCCAAAGAAATTTTTAAACTGAAAGGATTAATAGATGATGGAGGTGAAGGGGTGAGACTTAGTATTACGGATTATTTTATTGTTTGGAATTATAGACTTTTCTCCATTTTGTGTTCCTAACAAGGAATAGTCATCACTTTTACTGGGTGAAAGTTAAGACCATTGTTTTTTACATTCATTTTCCATTTAGACAACATTTGCATAGGGAATTGCAGAGTTGTCATGAGAGAGATCTCTAGAGTTAATTAGCCTGGACTGAGTATCAATTCTGCTACTAAAGTCTATCTACATTACTTTGGACAAATTGCTTAATTTTTTTTAAGTTCTAGGTTTCTGGTAATATGCCTACATCATAGCTCTGTTTTGGATTTAATGCATGATACAGAGTAAGTATCCAATTAAGTGTTGGCTGTATTTACTAGTTGCTTTGGCTTCTCTATTTAATGAGCATGTGCTTTAAATTATGAAGATTTGTTCTTTACTTTCATTTTTTGATATTAAATAAAATAATCATACCTGACTATAAAGTTGGGGTGAATAATAAACATTAATAGAATAAGACATATGAGAATGCCTTAAAATGCAACATACATATATATATATAAAATGAATTTTAAATTATAAATTTTCTTATTTAGTTCTCCAATTTGGTGTTCTTAATGAACCTTGTTTCCTGAACTTCTTTAAGAGGGAGATTAGTCTTATGCTACTCTTGGAGGCTCCTAATACATGTGGCACAGTGGAAACAGAAGATATCCAACTGGCAACTCCTAGCAGCCTTTTTTGATTATAGCAGATAGGAGTGGTTTATCCTTCCAAATTTGTATGTCATTTTTATACATGTTTTTATGCACTTAATGTAAAATTACTTGTGTTTTGATTACTTGTGCATTTTTAACCTAAAAACAGTGTACATTTCCTAAATTAATTAATATATTTGAATACTTAGAACAATACAGGGCATAGCATAAGCACTGCAGAAGGGTTTTCTGCTACAATGACTACTGTAATTTTGTTAGTATAATTAGTTACCTTTACCAAGTGTATACCATGCATATCCCTTGGTACCTAGCCAAGTGCTTAACTCTAAAAATGATATTATTATAAATTGGGCATTCTGAATCCTAAAAATAACAAAAACATATGAGCTAGTATTTTAAATATGCTCATTAATTATTACTCAGGATCTTTTTTAGAATTTGGCAGATCCCTGTGGGAACTTCAGTGCAGTGGACATAAGGGGAGTTAGGCAGTGAAAAGGTTAAGAAATCACCTCAGTCAGAAAATCACATAACATTAACTTCATGCATAATCATATGTGAGCAATGAATAGTATTGCAACCAATTTCAATTTATGGAATCAAAATCATGACTGGAGGTCAGCTGTCTAATCCTTGAGAATAGCAGCTTTAAAATGAGAGATGTCTGGGTAATAAAATGCCCATTATCTGCTTCTACCCATAGGTAACCTGCTTTTACCCTTCGACCCACGAATCTGCCATGCTGAAATATCTGTGAGAGTGAACACTTCTGAAAAATGACAAATTAGTGCCAGTGAATCAGCACATCCAGCAGTGAGATGTCATTTCTGCATGTCCTGCATTCAAAGGCAATGTTCCTAGAAATGGTAATCAGCAGAGTGAAGGACGTAAAGTTTTCTCATTCGATAACTTTGGGGCAAGAGACAGAAGGAAAATTGTGCTTTAAATATTAAGTCTCAAGAATCTTTTAGGAGCATCCAATTTTTAAAAAATGCCTCAAATTTTAAAATATACACTCCATCTACAAGGGCATATAATTTATCTCTCCCTCCTCTGGAATATAAGAATAATATCCTTTGTTATCAAGAAAGTATCTTAATTCTTCTCTAAAACCATTACTATTTTTCTGTAAGAAGTTTCTTAATAGTAACTCTTCAAACTGTACTCATAGCTTTCCTAAATGTCCTGATATCTGATTTTATTTGTAAATATTGATTAAGTCCTAATTTTGTCCTGAGCCCTGCACTGGGTACTGTGCGGAATACATTGATAAATTAGACAAGATATTTTCTGTCTGCAAGTAGGAAAGAATCAGATTAAAACTAAACTCATAATAAGACAAAGATGCAAGTGATTTACTCTTGAATGATTTGAGTGTCATAAATACTCTAAAACTCCTCTCTCTCAGTCCAGTGCAGATTGGGTGGTGGATTAAATTTCCCAGCTAACTGACAAACCTGAACTTGGCTTTGTACTATATTGAGTAGCATCAAATAAAAGTTAAATTCCCTAAAGAAAAAATAAATCTGATGGCAACATTTCCAAGTAATAATACTACTCTAAAACACCTGGAAACTGGAAAGAATTTTAACTTTTCCTTTCATTTTGTAATCTGATATATTAACTATGAAATAATATCTGAAGTTTATCAGGCATAAAATTAAATGAAATAAAACAAAATATATTACAATTTTATTTATTTTTAACATATACAAATATTTAAATTGGTTATTATTTTATATCTGGAAAAAATCTTAACCATATGATTTTTGGGATATACTAAGCAAAAAATTATTTATTCAGCAAATAATTTGCAGAGCACTTATTAAGTGCTGAATAGCACCTATAGATATAGTGGGAATTATAAAAAATAAACCAATGTCTGTCTACATGATCACACAGCTTAGTTTGTTCCACACAATCAGTTTATACCAATAGTCATAAGTACGTATTAATATCATCCCATTTCATTGTCAAAAGTGTCCCAGTTTGGAAGGTCAATTGTATGGTTATTGTAGATAGTGGAAGGAATATGGGAATTGGAGCCAGATAGATTTAAGATTAAATTCTGGCTTTGTCTTTCACCTGTTTTGTGACATTGGGCTTCATTTTCTTCATCTGGTAAACAAGGATATTACCACCTAAATTATAATATTATCATGAGAATAAAATCAAATGTTTGTAAAATGACTTGCTCCTCTCCGCCCCCGGCCCCACCATGATCTCCAGGTGCTTGGAGATATTGTAGACACAGTGTAAGCACTCAGTACATACTTGTTATTATTTAGAAATGCAGGGCCAGCTACATAATTTGTGAGACCCAATGAAAACTTAAACTATGATCTCTTATTCAAAAATTATCAAAAAATACTACTAAAGTATTAAATATAAATCTTTTTCTCTCTTCCAAAGACTCTCTCAATTTGTCATAGTATATTTTGCTATTTAATATTATTATAAGTAAAAAAAAAGTTAAAATTATTAGCATGAGTTTTACCATTCATCTTTATACTGTGAAATGCCAGTTTTAACTACAAAGACATTTATCTCATATATAGATTCACCAAAATTGCACAATTTATTTATGATCCTTAGTTTGTACTTGCATGTATATTTTGTTCTTACAAAAAGAGTGAAAAAGTTGCACAGAACTATCTCAACTGGTTTTATTTCACTTGATACACACACATTAATCAATGCATAAGAAAGAACTCCAAAGGAAAGGAACTATGGGTTACTTTATCTTTCTCTTTTCTTCTATGTCATCATTTTCAACTTAAGTGGTTGGCTAATAGAAGGAAGTAACACAAGAAAAAGGATATAATAGAGTTTGCTGGTCATTTGGGTGTTTTAGAAGGCCATTGACTTCTTTCTGCATTCAAAGGAAGTTCTAGTAATAGTTTGAAAAACAGAAAAGATGGTCTCTTGTTAGTGCCCCCAGTGAAAATGTAACCTGTTTATTCTGCACTCTGAATCTTGATGAATTTTCACAATTATGGGTCCCCTGAAATTCTGTGCTACAAACATACCTGATGTGCACATCTCTGCTCATCTGCATATTCCTTTGTCCCGTTGAATTTCACTTACAAAACACAAGTTCAAAAATTATATTATCAAAGATGTTCAAAACAGTAATGACATTAAACCAAGCACAAGTCCTTTCTGAATGGCAGGTCCAACATCACATATCACAAGCCCATGAAGTCAACCTTGTTGAAGTATAAGTGGACAAGCTTTCCTGGGGCTACCATTAGAACCATGGCAATAAACATAAAGCTGTTAAAGAAGGGTAGAAATTTTCAATGTAAGTAACCAAGGTCACAAGAATAGGCAAGAAAGGACACTATAAAATTAACTCTAATAAGAAGTCCCCCAATTACATCCTCAGCCATCATTTTCATTTTGTAACTAAAAACTCTTCTACTCCTGCATGTACATTACTACTCTTAACTCTACCAAAAGGTAAGTTTTACTAATTATCTTATGTCTTTTGCCAAATTTGCATAGGTAGGACAAGTGCTATCACATTGATACTTAGAATTCTTTTACTTACAGAGGTCAATTGATTGGCCAACTTAATTTAGTCTTCTGAACAGGCAAAAGACAAAATGTTTGCTTTCCTGAGATCTAGTTCAATGTTCTATTCACATTAAGTTGCCCATATTGAAACTGTGTACATATTATGGTTATGGATGTTTTCACCTATTTACATGTATTTGTTTACTAAACCTCTGGTTCACAGTCCAAGGCATGAGAGCACAGGAAGATTGGTCTATGTGTTCTTTAAAATAAATAAATAAAACATCTCAATGCTCTTACCTCCTTTATATTAACAGCTTATAATGGGAAAATTAAGTGCATTTATGGTTTTACTAGATTTATCTATTTTTTGAAAGTCCTTTCTGCCTGAGGTTGCATAAATTTCTTAGGAAAATGAGACCAAAATCACTATCAGTCAATTGAAAGAGAAAAAAAATATTTTTCAGCTTATAAAAATAACATAGTATTAAATTTATTTACTACAAGGAACAAGATAGCCTAATTTAATGTCATGAAGAAAATTTATTCTAAGAAAACATTTCCAAGAACCCTCCAAATTTTTGAGAAAATATAGTATTCAGAAAGTTATGAAGGCCAAAATATGCATTGAAATAAGATTTTTGACCTACATTAAATATTAAAACTGTGAAGTCATTAAAAACTAACTAATAAAGACATGATTTGGGGCATATATTCTTTGTATGTGTATGTTGGTTTGTATCATAAAAAGAAAATAATAAATCTAGGTGTAGCTCTGTTATGCTTCAATGATTCCAGCTACAACTTTACCCCATTTGAAATAAATTGCACCTTAAATTTGAAGGCAATTTTCTGTAGTTTGGTGTGCAGTAAAGATTTCATCTTTGATATTTAGTAAGCCTGAGATCTTCCTAACTTGTGAAGTCTGCATGTCTGCAAACTAGGATGTCTGTGTTTGTGTTTATTACCTTTTTCGTGCATGCCTTGAAATAACTAAATTACAGGTATTTTACATGTGTTTTGTGGTACAAGACAGATACAGTCCACTGGTATAATTTATCTTGAAACACCCTGTTTTACAAAATTACAGAAAAGCACTGCAATTTGCTCAATATTTTATTTCTAAGACTATGGTAAAATCTTCAAAGCCCAGAAGATGCCTTCCAGATAAGAACTTAGCCATGCAATAAACAATTTTCATCAAAGCTCTGGGTTTGGAGAAATAGAGTACAATTTTGGATTTAAAATCTTGATAATGTTTCTTACTTATTATCTATTTTGTCTTTTGTATTTTGACCTAATTCAGCCACCAAAGGCACCAACTCTTATATGAGATTAGATACACACACACACACACACACACACACACACACACAGAGCAGTCCAAATCAGATTATCTACTATCAAGATAATTGTGGAGAACAAAATTGTTCATCTGTGCTGTGCAGCTGCCTTTTGGATTTCATGTTTGATCCCAAGTGACTGCTGAAGTTATAACTATGCAAGTGTTCTCTAATCCATTGGAACTTTTTCATTTTAAAAATCAATTTTTAAAAACTCATTTTGATTTCTTCATTTTCCCAGGCAGAATAATAGGTAAGAAGCCACCATATTCAATAGAAAACTTGTAAACCTTGTGGGACTCAAATAAAATGCAAGATAATTTGATACTGAAAATAATTTCTGCTAGTTTACAGTAAATATTTTAAATACTTTGTTCATCTAGTCTGGTTTTAAATGTTCTGTCTTCTTAACACTTAGTTAAGAATCTCTGTATATTATGAAAATATATTTATGTGTGATTAAATTAAATTGTGAATTTTTGACATAGAATTTGATACTTGGTCAAAGTAGCAAAAACATTACTATTAGTTATAAAGTGTGAATCTTTGAGTTTTGTATTTGTTAGTGTGTTTGAATATATAAAAATTTGTATCCATTTTTCCTTATGTTAAATCTGCCTACTTAATATTCTGATAATCTATCAGAATATCTATGCTGATACTCAATGCCTTAAGAGTACATTTTGCATCTTAATCCATTATTTCAGATGACTCTTGATGCAAAAAGTTTCCATTACTAAAAGGATTTTTTCAATCATTGTTCTTTAGAATAACAACTTTGAAGGATAGCTTAATCTGTAGATATTTCTAAAAGGGCAGTTTACAAAGGTTTTCTGCTTTACTCTGATATTTTTTTCTCCAACTGAAAAAATACCTTTTATACTTACTCATAAAGTATAGACTCTCATTAGTAAATAATCCTCGAAAAGTCGATATAGTTTTTGAATGTATAGTTTCTGCCTTGATTATATATGTGTGTATGTGTGTGTATTACATATAACATTTCCTTTATATCATTTATAAATCTTAAAATCCATAAGTAATAAAAGGCATTCATTTATATTTTCAGAAAATTCAATGTCAATGTTTATTTCATGAGGATAAAACTTCTGCTTCTCTGCTTTGAGCCTTGAGGGATCTCCACCATTTGCATCCTATCCTACGCCTGATCTTAGCACTTGTATTAGCCCACATTGGACCAGGGTGGTTGAATTCTCAGTTGCCATAAACCCTGCAGAACTCCCTCGGTGATCAACATGCTAGCTTTTTACTTGCTTCTCTCTCAAACACCTTTTCTGCCTTTTTGTAAGCAATTTGTTGCCCTTAACATGGAAAACCAAGTAACAGCAGTAGTAGTGGTAGTAGTAATATTATTAATATTAATAGCAGTAATATGTTAGCAAACCATAGACATTCATTTTTCCAGTAAAATTATTATAGTCCCTTTAAAAGATCAAAGCTCAAAAGATGCTAATACAATTCAAACTACAGAGGCAGAAGTCTAGGTTTGGAGAAAAATACCATTTCAAGGCAATCAGAAAAACTATTTTAATTACTGATGTTTATTTTGAACTTATTGTATATGGCAGACATTGTCCTGAGTATTTTGCATGTATTATCATTTTGAATATTTACAATTCTATGAATAGAATTATTCCCATTTTTCGTGTCATTAAAATAAAATTTATTAAAATTTAAACTTTTCAAAGATAACATAGCTAGAAAATTTTGGAGCTGGTATTCTAATCCAGTTTTCTCTAATTTTGGAAACTATCCATTGTTGTAGTAGTATGTGCCTGAATATATTAATATATATGAGGTATGTCTGGAAATTATCCAGCCATGTAATATGAAAAATAGAAACATTTATCAAAGAAGGTACAAAGATACAAGAAACATGGTACATAGGACAATGACACCTCAGTCCCCTTTAAAGTTGGCACATTGGGACCTCACACATTTTTCCCAGCATCACTTAACCTAATCCATATACGTTCAACATTCTCAGGTGTTCTGCTTATTACAGGCCTTCTGGAATGCCCATCACTTTCAACAGATCTCAGCCAAATCTTTGAAGCATTTGTGCCACACTTTTATTTGTGTTGCACTCATTGCATCATTTTCGAAAGACCTCTGAATCATCCGAAGAGTTTCTGCAGAGGAATGTTCAAGCTTAATGCAAAATTTGATGCAGATCTATTGTTCTACCCGTTCAGTCACTTTAAATGTGACAGCCACACAGTACACAGTACACATGCACACTCACGGCATCTAGCACCCCACTGACTAGTACAGTGAAGTAGTCATTGTTCACACGTGCATTCCAGTTCACTCACCTTGGTTGTGAGGTTACATCTATGTCTGGCAACCTGTTCTCCTTATATTAACAATGGCTGGATACTTTCCCGATTCTGTGTGTGTGTGTGTGTGTGTGTGTGTGTGTGTGTGAGACACAGAGAGAGAGAGAGAGAAAGGTACACGCACGCACACAAATGCACACATACACACAAATACTACAAAGTAAGCCATGGGAAACACTATTTCAGCAACAGATGCATCTAAATAAGGTGAAGCATTCCAAAATGACAATAGGGGCACAGTTTCCATATGGGGAGCAATTCGGTGTGAGTAGAACATTGAACTTGATATCAGGAAAGCAAACATTTTGTCTCATAGTTATTCAAATCACTAAATTATCTTGGCCTCCGTGGGTATGAGAATTCTCTATTCTCTAAAGTGAAATAATAATACTTTTCTCATCTAATATCAATTTAGGGAAAGACAGGATAATCAGTAAAACTCCTCTTTCTAAATAAAAACACTCATTCTACCAAGTGATCTTTTAAAAACTACATGTAAATATTATAAAAACAGCATGGTTTTATTAGTACCAGTCAAATATTATTGCCAGCAAACTATTAAATACAGATTAATCAATAAAAATGTTACATAGGAAAGTTAGAAATCAGGGAATAAAGAAATACATTAAATGATTCCTGTCCTTAAGAATCTGAAAAATTCTTAAGACAAAAATGAAAAACACACAAAAAATTAATAACACACAAAAAATTAATAACAAATATTTGATGAATTGATTTGAATATAAAGAATGATGTTGGAAATGGGAAAGAAATCTATAAGTGTGAGGATGACTATTAAGTCCTCATGGCAATGATCATGGAGAAGCTAGAGCTATTGAAAAGAATTTAGAAGAGTAAGATGAAATATAATTATTCTTTCTGGTTTTCTGTTATGTGGAACCACACTAATTTTCTTGTTTGCTTTCACTTACAGAATTGTAAGCATAGTAGACCAACAATATGGCCTTGGCCACAGAGTTTGAATCCTTTTTTTTCTACTATGTGTTAGGTCCATGACATTGGGCTACTTACTCAATCTCTCTAAAATTCATCTTTTAAAACATTATAATATTAGCTAGTTGTGTTGTTGAGAAATTTACAACACATATGGGTAACCTGTATTAAAGGGGAAATAAATGACAGCCACTGTATTAAGTATTTTAAATGCAGTATCCCATTTGCCTCTCACAAAAATGTATTCAAATAGTATGTATTATAATCCTTACCTATACATAGCAAACCTGAAATTAAAAGGAGTTAAATTTTGTCCAGTGTCATATAGATCTAGATTTTGATCCCAAGCACTTTGATAACAGTCCACCTATTCAACCATTATACTGTCCTCATTATACTATTCTGAGACCCATTTTAAAGAGTGGTAGCATACAGAAAATAACAAGTGTTGGCAAAGATAGGGAAAAATTAGAACTCCTCCTATATTTGTCAAAATATAAAATGGTGCAATGTCTGTGGAAAACTGTATGGTGGCTTCTCAAAAAATTAAAAATAGAATTACCGTATAATACAGAAATGCCACATCAAGGTATACACCCAAAAGAATTGAAAGCAGGGGCTTGAAGAGGTATTTGTACACCTGTATTCCTTGAAGAATTATTCAAAATAGCAAAAAAGTGGAAGCATCCTGTGTCCTTCAATGAATGAATGGATAAATAAAATGTGGCATATACATACATTGGAATATTATTCAGCCTTAAAAAGAAGAATATTCTGACATATGCCACAACATGGATGAACTTTGAGGATATTATGCTAAGTCAAATAAGCCAGTCACAAAAGGCAAAATACTATATGGTTCCATTTGACATAAGATGCCTAGAATAGTCAGTAATAAAGACAGAAAGTTGGATAGTGTTTGCTAGGGGTTAAGGAAAGAGGAGAAGGGGAAGTTATTCTTTAACAGGTACAGAGTTTAAGTTTTACAAGATACAAAGAACATTCCATGGATGGGTGGTAGGGGGATGGCACAACAATGTGAATGTATTTAATGTCACCAAGTAGTACACTTATAAAAGGTAAATTTTACAGTGTATATTTCATCACAATATAAAATAATCGTCTCAGCCAAATCTTCTTAAAAAAGCAGTATGGGGGGTGTGGGGGGCAGTGTGTGTGTGTATGGACGGGAGGTATTGAGGAAGACGGTGGTCAATCATTTTTTAAGATAAAAAAGGAAGGAAAAAATCATCACTGGTAATATTAATTAAAATTTGCTAACCACAACTTTTGAATAACTTGAACTTTTCATTTTTATAATAAATTAGATAAGAAAGAAGCCAAAATTATCCTTGTATTGAAATTTTAGTCATTTTTATGAAAAATGTATTGGGTCAAGGCTCAGTGCTGACATCTTTTAATTAACTAATCATGAATTTGGAACACTAGTCCATGTTGCTTTATAAATCAAGCACTGAACTGAAAGGCAGGTCACAGAAACTCAGTGTAAAGAGTCTATAATATCTACTTTAATTGCTGAGCTTTTTTTTATTTAAAGTTGTAATTCCCCAATTTTGGATATCACAGTAAATTTGACACAAAAGTTAGCACCTTAACATAGTATTACTTAACACAGATTGCTGTCATTTTTGTCACATAAAAACCCTGTCAGGAACCACACTTCCACCTTTCTGTTGCCATAGATACCACTTTTCCTCTGTGATCAAAAGTAAAAAATGCAGCTCAGTGTCATGATTCAAATATAGAATTAAAACCACTTCAGAAATGTATACAAAGACTCAAAAGCAAGTCACTTCTCATTGGGATTTTAGTTACACAAAGTGAAATTCTAGAACATCAATAGCGCTTGGGTAGTGGAGATGTTGAAAAATAGAATACTAATAATGCAAAAGTAAATTGCTCCATAAAACAGCAATATGTGTTTGAATCAATGTATTGCTTTCAGATTTATTTATTTCATCAATTAATAAAAGAAAGTACTCATAAACTTATATTCAAGTTGTAAAACTTAAGCCTGACAAATGTAATTTCTTAATGTAGTTCAAAAAAAATAACAGAAGTACAAACCTGACCTTAAGTGTTGTTGTAGTTGTTTTATCCTGAACTATACTTAATTTTATCCTGAAGAAGGGTAATCAGTGATTATTTATAAATTTAAGGACTTATTAATAAATGTTTTATATTTGGAGACCTGGGAAGTTTGAAGGGCAAAATTATCCAAAATAAAATTAAAGCCTTGATGAAAATAATTATATGGCTGAAAATAACCTGTACAGCAGTAAGGCACATGTTCAGGAAAAGAGTCACCCTCACAGGCTACTCTGCAAGCTAGCCATTGTGGAGTTTTGCCAAGCTTGAGATGGGAAATTGTTTAACTTTCTACGTATCTTGAAATGCCCTCTGGGTATGGCAAGCGGCTGGAGATATGAGACCTGTGCTCAAATGCCTCTGAAGTTATAGGTACTGAAATGCAGGTTTATTCCCCTTTTCTTCCTACTGGGCCTCAATTGTGAAATCTTACAATAAATTCAGGTTGGAAAGTCCTCATTAAAGTAAAACAGCTAATAAACACAATGGGGCATTGTTAATAAAATAATTATTCATATGATGACATTTTCAGAAAACTGTTCATTTTTTATATAAAAAGGTAAGTGGGAATAGACTGTTAAACTGTTATACTTCCTAATGCAATCATAATTATTTTGTATTGAATAACATTTGCAGGATCAGAACTCCTTCATAAGTTATTACCTACAATTACTAGGAGGCTACAGGTATGAGAGTTGATCCTGTAGGCTTAGAGTTAAAAATGGCCCTGCCACTCACTGGCATGAGAGGTAGAATAAAGATAACTTCTCTAGATTCAAACTCTCTCATCCACACAATGGTGATAATAATAATATCTACCTGTTGGGGTTATTAAGAAGTTTTCAAAGATAATATAAAGTACTTATCAAAGTGTGAAATACATAGAAAATGATCTTAGAAAATATAAAGAATAAAAACAATAATCAGGAATATAAAATGGCTACAGAGATAGAAAAATGATACATAACATGTTGTTTGAAGTATAGATTTTGTAAGGAAGATTTTCTTTTCCAAATTACATTTTGGTTCTAATACAATTCCAAACAAAACATGAATGGGATTTATTTTAGAATTGACAGAAGTCATTTGAAAACTATGTGGGATCTAATAGATAAAAATAATTTTAGAAAGAATATTAATAATTCTATAGTTTTTAAGATTTGCTAACCAAAATCTAAGCAGTATAGTAGTGTTGCAAGAATTCCTGAAAGGCTCAATAGAAGATTGGTAAGTCAGAAATAGATTCCAGCATATATAACAGTTTGCTATGCTAAAAATATTACATAACAAATTAATTAGTGGAGATGTAAATGCTTACTCTCTAAATGATATTGGGTTAGCTGCTCAAGAACAAAAAACTGGACTTCATTATATTATATATTAGAATATATTATATTATTATATATTAGAATATATTATATTATAAATAATACATAGATGTTTTAAAATATTGGTTGTAAAAATTAAAATCACTTAAAAGACATAGAAGAAATAACAAGTGAATATCAATATATTTAGGAATGAGACATGAATCTCTAGTAGGTGCATGGAGCCATTTTAGAATTCTCAAAGGGAGAGATATATAGAAGTAAATAAATATTTGAAATGTTACATATCAATAATTTTATAACCAAATGCATAAGGCAATGACAAAATAGGATATGATGTTTGCAACAAATCCTATTACACAAAGATCACTTTCAAGTCAAATAGGTAAGTCTACTACTCTGCAATAGAAAAATTGGCTCAAATAATTTAGGCACTTTAGAGATGAAGAAATATATATAGCCACTAAACACAATGATTTTATACCACCAATAATTAAGTAATGTGAAATTTTAAAAGATAGCATAAAATTGTCAAATATGAAAAAATTCTGAATAAAAAGATTAGTATGATATAAAAGGAATCTTGCAAGTTACTTATAGAAGTATAAATTGGTATGGCCTTTTGTAAAAGAGAGCTGCATTTTTTGGTCATCTTTTTCTAATAGTTGTTGCTAGTAGTTTATCCTAAGGAGATGGGAAACAAAATATATGTGAAAAAATTTTATTGGAGTCCTTTTATGATGATAATAGTAAACAATCTATCAATAATGATGTAATACATAGGTAATACATTTATTAATTGAACTGTTATTCATTAAAGTTATTTTAAAGTCCTTTAATGACATTAAAAATGTTCAAAGTATATAAAATGAGACAAAGGAGCAAATCAGAATACAAGTTGTCAAATTGCATGATTTGAATTGTCTGTAAACAAATATATTCTACATTTGTGTGTATATTCTAAAAATAAATCTAACTAGAATATCAATAGCAATATATTTGTGGAATGGTGGTGAAAATATGGCTCAACTTTTTCTCTATGAATATTTTTGTTTGCCTGATTTCCTAAAATGGATGTTTGAGGCAGTAATATGTGCCAAATGCATTAAGCATTAAACATATTTCAAATAATACAAACCTCAAGACCACCCTCATATGGTAAATTTTATTTTCCTCATGTTCAGATGGAGAAAGCAAGGTACAGAAAATAATTTACCTCAGACCATAAAACAAAAATGTGGCAGAATGGCACTCTGAATCCAAGGCATGTTGGTTCTGCAGAGCTTACTCTAATCCACTAAATTATAACAGTCATTGTTTGTGTATACCTTTTATAATGCTAATAAAAATCAATAAATAAATTACTTAGCACATCACACTAATAAATGAATTAACAAAGTAGTTACATGAAAGTTGAATAGGATATTCAGCTTCATCTTCTCTAAAACATTGGAATTTGGTAATTCAAAACTCATGGACATTTCCCAGTTTTTGTGTTAGACTTCAACTCTAGAGAAAAATAACAAGTTATATTGTTGTTATTATTGATGTTTCTTGAATCACTTGGAGAACAAACAGCAAAATAATGAAACCAAGTCTAGTGATTAGCTACTAAAGCACTCCCTCTTGCATTGCCCAGAAATGCTTTTCTGCATCGATAATAACATGTTATGTAAAATAAATTTTTGGCCCCAGCTTACAACTGGCCTGCCTGCAACTAGCAGGGGTGCCCTGGGTTTATTATTATTATTATTATTATTATTATTGAAGAACTCTAAGTCCTAACCATATTTCAACTGAAGGGAACATATTATAAAGGGAGAGAAATTCCTATTAATTATTTTTAGCATTGCTTTGTTATGTTTTACTTCCATAGAACTCTAGTTAATGGTGTTTTCATATTATAATGCTCTACTTTATAAAATATATATTTATCAATAGGCTGTAGTAGTGTGATTAAATTTTAAGAAATTATTTGAGTGTGTATGTTATCATTGTTTTAGAAATATCTATAAGCAATTATATACATAAGAAGGACATCATCTATTTTATTCAAAACCAGTAACTATACTTGGCAACAATATTATGTATATTTCAAAGTAACTAGAAGAGAGGACTTGAAATGACATCAACACAAAGAAACGATAAACACTCAAGAGGATGGATACCTAAATACCCTGACTTGATCATTGCACATCCTATACATGTATCATACACTCACAAGTACCCCCAAATATGTAAAATATTATGTATCAATAAAAGAGAAAAAGAGAAGAAACAAACAAAATACACACAATGTTTTCTATGCTAGCTAATGAATTATTAAAAAATTGTCAATGATGTCTCTGATATTTCCAAAAATAATCCCCTCTGACTGCAACAAAAATGTCATAATTTGCAAATAATATGGTATTCTAATTATATATATAAATTATCTGTAAAACTCTGATTTCAGAATTTTTTTAATGGCAAAGTTTTTATCTACTACGAGTATTACAGTTGACTGTAGTTCAAGGAGACTTCTACTCGACTGCACACAAGAGCTTAGTAGGCAGGACAGATCCATCATAGTACCCAATTTAATCCCTGCAGGGCTTTTTCAGTAACACATGCAAAATTTCTTTTTATATTTCATTTCTTCTATTTTATCTTTTCTTTCTAACAATATTTCTCTAGTGTACAGTCATTTTTCACATTATACTAAAAAGAAAACAAAAACACAAACTCTAAAATGAACTTTGATATGCTTTAGCAGAACTAGTTCTGTAACCAATCTTATGATTCATTTATTGCAATTTCAAAGACTTTTGACAAATATATATCTGAATATATGTATACAAATATATATCTATAAAATATTTTTAGAAACAATCATAATAACATCAATAATAATACTATTTTTCTTCACTTTTAAGAAACGAAAGTATCATTACTCTGAAAAAATAATATACTTTCCCTATGGAGCTCAAAATTAGTGAATTGGATGTCTAAGAATATTTTATATTAGAAATATGTACTATATTATATGTACTATAATTTAAAACCTGAGCACAAAACCTCTACTGATTTTGAAGTAGCTTTTAGTTTTGTAATGTGATTAAAAACTTTGTAAGTTCTAATAGCAATAGCTCTGTATTAACAGATTAGTATATCAGAATTAATTGCAACTCCTCCAAAATTCTGCTGCAAAGTAGAAGAATCAAAATGAAATCAAAGTGTATTTCTTTTAAATACAAAATAACATACACACTATAAATATGCTTAAACATATGTGTATATGTTTGTGTATGTGATATGTATATAATCTAAAGTATACTTATAAGAACATGATTTTTCAATGATTTCATTTATAACTGTTTTTTTGTTTTATGCAACAACTAAGACAATAAAATAAATTTACATTTAATTCTACCATAAGTTTTAAGATAATTGAATATTAAAAATAAAAAGGAAAATGCTAAGGCATTCATGATTTAGTATTGTTTATAACTTTACAATCTAATGTTAAAAATATTTCCCAAGTCTAAATTTTGACACTATATTTGCTATAGTAATCAACTAAACCATTCTGTAAAAGTATCAGGTTTTCTACAAGGTAAAATGCTGGTGGTTAATGTGCCCCTGTGTTAACACATTTGAAAAAAATTAAAATATAACCTACTCAAATAATTGAAAAGGAAGAATAGTTTGTCCCAAAGCAGATATAACAAAAAGTTTAAAGGCATAGCAAGTGGAACATAAATATAGATGAATTCTGTAAAAAATCTTATTATTTTTATTGAAAAAGCGACAGTAGCACATAACTTTATGTGATCTTAATATATACCACCATCCCAGCTCCTAGAATAATCACAAGATCTCCCTCTTAATATTTGATCTTATTTATTCAGTATAAGTCACTGCGTAATTGGTAGAAATGCTTTAATGAAAAATAACAAAATCTAAGAACAAAAAAATAGCTGGTTATGTGATATGTTATTTAATCTTTTTAAATGAAGCTTCATTTTAAAAATAAATAGACTAAAGACAGAGTACTTAATTATATGCATTCTCCTGAGTTAGTTCTTTATGATTTGACAACTTGCACGGCAGCTGTTCCTGTAAATATGACAATAAATTTCTAAATCTCCAGAGAACTGGTAAATACAGGCAGATGCACTTAACTGCTGGTGGGCAACAAAAGTCAGACTGCAGGAAACTGTGGCACTAATGTAGCTCTTGATTAATCTCTAATTACAGTTTTGTCATCTTAGCAGGGAGACAAAACTATATCACTTCCTAAATAGGCAAGCAGCATTTTGGCACCTAGCAACCGGCAGTTCGTTCCTATTAGCTGCAGTGGACTCAATGCTGTTACATGGGAGGTGGTTATGGATCACTGCTCTATTATTCATGGAGCAGCATTTCCAGAGGCCTTCACAACAGTAGATAAATTAGCAGCTTAATAGGCCAGCACTAACTAAAAACATAGCACAAGCTGAAGCATCAAGTATGAAATCAAAATGCGACTTGCCCATAATGTTTGCATCATACATAAAAAGAAACATTCATTTACTTTTATTAATTGACAAACATAACATTAATGTGAACATATTATTGAAAACCCTGTAAACATTTTTCATTCATTTTATATTATTTCATAAAGTATCTACATTAAGTCTTTCAGAGAGACTTTTTTTAGATTAATTTTTCTCCCCTGAGGAGATTCTCTTAGTTTCATTCTTAAGCCCAGGTTGTTAGGTGGCAAGTACGGTATTAATTAGGACTAGTGCAGCTACAAGAGAACCCTAAGTATCTGTGTAAAAGTGCCTTATTAAGTTCAAAGTGGGCAAATGAGGCTGATTCTCATCATGCTTCCATTTTCCTTTCACTTTGAGTGTGATGATAAAGTCTAGGGAATGACCTCACACCTCTGTCTTGTGTGAGTAATTTGAAATGGGATATAAAATTCTTAAGTACGTTTTTTTTTGCAAAAGGCAATCCACAGGCAGGTTTACTTAATTAAAATTAATGGAATATCTTCCTTAATTTTAACACTAGAGATCATATTATTAATATGATCCTGCTCAGGAGATCTGTAATTTGCTATTGAAAATGATGGCAACTTTTCATTTTCTTTAATTTTACTAAAAGTTATTTTTAAACAAATAGACATGATACAACATGATAATATATGTTTTTAAAACACTACTTCATATTATTCAATTATAACAATTTCTACTATAAGAATTTCATCCAAAAAGAAAAGCTTTTATTGTTACAACATTATATAACTATTATATCTTAAATTTTTCTAATCACATAAGTAATAAGGTTATTTTTAAAAACCTAACATTGTAGCAATATATTATGAATGAAATGAAATCTCTTTTTATTCAACTGTCCAGATAGCTTCTTCAACAATTGAGAAGCTATCTTATTGAAATATGACAAATCATTCTAGAAATTGTTTCCATTTACAGATTTCTTTTTCAAAGAGTTCTTTCTTATAATAATTCTATTTTTGTTTGTTTGGTTTTTTTAGAGAACCCTCCATACTATTTTTCAAAATTGCTGTACTAATTTGCATTTACACCAATACTGTACAAGTCTTTTTTTTTTTACTCCATAAACTCAGTAACACTTATCTTTTGTCTTTTAGATAATAGCCATTCTAACAGGTGTAGGTGAGTGATATCTCATTATGGTTTATTTTGCATTTCTCTGATGATTAGAGCTGTTGAGCATTTTTTTTACATATTGGCCATTTGTATTTCTTCTTTTAGGATTGTCTTTTTACATCCTTTGCCCATTTTTTTAAATTGGGTTATTTGTTTTCTTGCTATTTAGTAGTTTGAGTTTCTTACATGTTTTGAATATTAGTCCCTTATCAGATGTGTGGTTTGCAAATATTTTCTTCCAAATTATGCATTGTTTTTTCACTCTATTAATTGTTTCCTTTGTTGTGTTTATGCTTTTTAGTTTGATGCAATCTCGTATGTTTATTTTTACTTATATTGCCTATTTTACTTTTGTGCTTTTGGAATCCTTTCCAAGAAACCATTGCCAAGACCCATTTCATGAAGCTTTTATCCTATGTTTTCTTCTAATAACTTTATGGTTTCAGGCCTTATTTTTAAGTCTTTTTTCCATTTTGAGTTGTATTTTGTATATGGTGAGGTAAGGGTCTAATTTGACACTTCTGCATGTGGATATCTAGTTTTCTTAACATCATTTATTAAAAAGACTGTCCTTTCTTTATTGTATGTTCTTGGCACCTTTGTTAAAAATTAATTGGCTATAAAATCCCACTTCTGGGTATACATCCAAAGGAATTGAAATTAGTATGTTGGAGATATCTGCACTTTCATGTTCATTGCAGCATTATTTACAATAGCCAAGGTATGGAAGCAACCTAATGTCCATCAGTGGATAAATGGATAAAATAAAATGTGGTGTATATACACAGTGGAACATTAGATAGTCTTTAAAAAAAGGGGAATTCTGTCACTTGCAACAACATGGGTGGGACTGGAGGATTTCTCTAACAATTTTGGCACTAGTGTCACCTTGTAACTTGGGTTATCAGTAGAAAAATTATCTAGTAATTCTCAGGTAAGCCAAGCAAGTATTGCCTCTGTCTCCACCAGAGGCCTCTCAAGAAAGATGAAAAGTAATTATAGCCCCTTTTCCTGAGTAGCCCTTGTTTGGCTAATTTTCTCCAGACCTAACACAGCCCAGGTTACCAAGGAGAAAATCAAGTTTTTCAATGAAGTCTCAAGTGTTTTCCACAGAATAATATAGCATACAGAAAGTAGAGAAGTTTCCTTTGATTTTTAATATTCCCTCCTGACTTAGACCTTAGACAGACTTAGACCTTCGTAGAGTAGTTCCCATCTCCTCCTCTCTCACTTCTGCTTTTCGAATTTTTAAATCTGCAGCTTAACATCCTCCCTCAGGAAATCCATTGCTCCCTTAAAAATGTTTCATTTCTCTCTCTTGTACCATTCTCTATACCATTTTCAGCTCTTTTCGTGTCTTATAAAGCATTTCAACTTGGTCCAGGTATCCATAAAAGCTATTCTTTACTTACTGCTTGTAATTGTAGATAGGAAGTGTGGTGACCTGTAGGCCCAGAAGGGTAAAAGTGGGTGCTCTCATTCTAGCTTTCTTCTCCATCAGGGAGAATTACGATGAAGTTTTTGACTTGTTTACCTAAACATCAAGCCCCTCGTGACCAGGCAATAATGAATGTTACTTCAGTGGTAACAGAATCTAAGTATAATCGCATTTAAGTATAGTATATTTCTTATTTGAGTATGATTTTTATCTTGCCCTTTGTAGGCCAATTACATGAGTCTTTTATCAAAGGAATATTTATGCTTTTTCCTTGGTAACTTAAGTTTCATTATAGTAATGTAAGCAGCTCTTTCTCCCTTGGACTGCCAAATCTCTCTGTACACAGAATGAGGTCAGGAAGGGTCCAAACCACCATCCTTCTTAATCTTTGAGAAGTTTAGAATGTACAGAATCCATAGCAATGGTGAGAAGATTGGTTATAGAGAGAAACAACTTCTCTAAAAGAAGGGAACAAGGGTAAAATAAGCACAAGTATCCAAAAATTAAAGAGCAGTAGAGTGAATTCTTATTTTATGCTCCCTATTTTTATCTTATGATGTTGAAAACATACCAATTTGTTGAGAATAATTGTGATGGATTGGCAGAATAAGAATTCTGAAGAGTGAAAAAGGTTTGAAGTAGTTTTTGCAGTGTGTGTTTGAAGAGTGAGTCAACTAGAAAAACATAATAGAATATTTGTGTTGATTAGAGGACGTTTGAGTTTGGCAATCACAAATTAACAGTGGTACCAATCTATACAAATGCATAATTTTCTTGAGCAATAATCAACTGCAAGATAATAGACAGAGAGTTAGTGAATTTTTGCTCATCAAAGGTTGCGGTTCGTCAGACTGATAATATAAGATAAAGAAGCAAGATTTTCAATAGACATGATAAGTCAAGAAGTTTAAGCTGATTGTTAATAAAAAGTAGAAGAGGAGGGGCCTAGATTTATATAAAGAAGAAAGTGCTGAAGAAGCAATCAAGAAAAAATGTCCCAGTAGAAATAATAAAATTCTTGAGCTGGAACAGTAAGAAAATGTTTTCAGGGAATCTCATGCTTTTTTCAATAATTTGGAGTGATAGAGTAGTTTCTGGTGGTAACAATGTTCAGCATGTAACTTTAGTAGTACAGATGAAGTAGAGATAAAAAAAATCAAGAAACAATAAGCAGGGAATCAAATTATTTAGCCATGTGGATATTCACACATCCATGGCTGATAGAGAAAGCCATGAGTTATTTGCCAAAGTTTACTGTTTATAAAGAGGGAGAAAATGACCTGACTAAAGAGCATTAGACCTGCTGAATACATATTTTACTTTATTTTAAATAATTGAACTGGGGAATAATTTTCTGAAGAAGCAATCAGGAACAAGGAGAACACAAACCCTAACTCTAAGCCATTAGTCAAATAGAAAATGAATACAGGGTAGCTAAGAAAAATTAATAGCATTAAAAAGAAAATTCCAAAATGTTCCATATACAATATTATAAATAAATGATAGTGTTTCTTTCTCAAAAATCATATTGCTAATAGTTTAGATAATTATAATTTTAAATAGATTACAGATATATATTAAAATGAAACAATTTTAAAAGTTATAGTTGTTTTTAGCATTTCTAGATGATTTTCCTTTTATTCAAAGATAGGGAAAATCTTCATGAAGCCTTGAGTAAGAGGCGTCATGCTGAGATACTGTGTGAAGAAATGCCAGATAAAACCTTCCTTAGCAAGTACATGCAATGCACAGCTAACCCCCTTAAAGAAAAGACACAGTCAATTAGTTTTAATAGCATGGGTATTCGGGAAGATTTGTTTAATGATGACACCCTCATTTTGCTGAATCAATACCAGGGAGTGTTTTACAATGAAATGTCTCTCTCTAGTGAGTAATTTACAATAAATAAATCCATAAATCTATCAAGCCCCTTTACTAGTCAGGGAATCCATAAGATATGCATGGTTAAAGATCAGCAAGAACTTTTGACACCAAACTTCCAGGTCAGCAAATAGGTCACTGGAGTTCTAGCAGTAAATTTGTGAAAGGCTGTCCAAAATGATTTGCCCATTATGGATTTGTTTACTGATCTTGAAAAACCCATGAATAAACAACTAAAGTATAAAGATCAAAAAATGGATTACATTTTTTGGAGAAATAATCTCTTTTCTTGACATACTGTCAGGTTTCGTTCTTCTTCTCAGATACTGGTTAAGTGTCTGTTTTCTGGGATCCAGCTGTCTGTGTCACACTCTAGCCACTTATTAGTAATGTAACATTGAACAATTTAGCTACTCTCTCTATGCCTGGGCTTTCTCATCTATAAAATGAGGTAATACTAACACTTGCTCCTATGGTAGTTTTCAGAGTTAAATGCATTAGTCTGTGCAAAGTACTTACACCTGAAAACAACACCAGGCACAGAGTAGGCACTCAATAGCCATCTACCATTTTATCATTACTTTCTTGTCATCATTATTAATAGTAAGATGGGCAGAGTAGTAATATTATATTAAATATTTTATGCAATAAGTAGGAAATGAATGTTCACATTTTTTTCAGAATATAACTGCTTGTATCCTTTACTGAAATTTCTATAAGTCAATATATCAATTTTTAAATCAGAGTTATTGATCTTTGATCAATAATCAGAAATACAACATAAAAGAAAATGCTCAATTTTATAAATTAAAAAATATGAATCAGCTTCATGTATAACAAATTGGATGGACATAGGCATTGATTCTTTACTGAAAGATCCAAGCTTGTTGAAATTACAAATGAAATGATCCACTTGCCTGTACTCTTTGGGCTTTGCATCCACATGGGGACGCTTGTAATTTTCCTCTGTTTTATTCAACATTAGGTCTTTGATTTCTGTTGTTTAAAATCTCTTCATGCACACTTTTGTGTGCCTCTAAGAAAATCACAACAGTCATTTTAAAATTTTGAACATGCTCATTCTTTTTTCCAACAACCTGAAATGTCACCACACTGGATGATAGCAAAAGTGAACGAACATTTAACCAATCCCATGAGCAAGAAACCAATAAAATCTCACATTTCAAATGGGGAAATAAAGAGGTGGAATGAGTTGTCCAATTCCATAAGGCCAGTGAATAGCATAGGTAAATGGCAGACTTCTTTGAATCCAAGAAGTCTTACTGTAACCAAACTTTAGGAGACACAAAAGTTTTTATTCTTTCCCTTAATTCTCCATGCATCCTTAACATACTTTGTTTCACTTGAGGAAAGGGAAATCTGTTTCTCCCAAGAGAATAAAGTTCAAATAACTATAAGACATCACAATTTTTCATTTACTTCACAATTTTGAAAATAATTGGTTCTATAACTACTTATATTGAAGATGAGACTTGACTATAAAACACAAATAGACTTTGAATCGTATATTTATATGATCTAGTTCTGTTTTTAAGAAAGAAGTTACCAATTCACCAGGGTGATAGTGTCTATACTTTAAGATCATACACTGTCCAATGGTCTATGTTATTGATTTGTAACTCTAATATTTAGGAAGTTCTAACGTATGCCATATTGAAAATCAGTCCCAAAATTGACTTTCTTCATAATCTTCCATTTAATTAGCATTAAACTATACAAAAATTCTGTATAACTTAAAGAATTAAATAACACTGAACTCCACATTGTATAATATTACAAGAAAATATATGAATGCAAGAATTCAATCAATGCATGCAAATAAAATACAAAAAAAACTTTAAAAACATAAACCAAGATAAATGTCTACAGCAAAGGGTACACAGTTTCAGACAGACAGCAGGGATTAGTTTTGAGGTCTATTGCATAGCAGGATGACTTCAGGCAATAATTATATATTGTATAATTCAAAATAACTAAGAGAGTAAATTTGAAATGTGTCACAATAAATATTATAGGTAAAAGTGATAAAAATGTTAATTAGCTTGATTTAATCATTTGACATTGAATATATTTACCCAAACATCATATTGTATCCATAAATGATCTGTGAAATTAAAAGTAATAATAATAATAAATATCCACAGCAAATGTAGACTAAACATTAAAACTAGAATATAAAATCATTACTGTGTTTATTTTATAAATTATTGACTTCCTTAAAAATTGGAAAAAGAACAGTAACATCCAGTTTATGAAAGAACAAATAGAAATATTACACAGAGAATATTAACCTGTATTAGTAATCAAAGAAATTCAAATTATAATTTCTGTTATGTATTTACTTTTATACTAAAACACCAATTTGGCTCTGAGTTTAGTTATAATTTAAAGAAAAAATTGCTAATTATAGATAAAGAATCATGGAAAATAATTTTTATTGATTTCTATGAGGAATTCAATATGTCACAAAGCAATCCAAAATAATTTTGTAATATGCATTTGTACTATAAATCAATGTGACATAAAGATACATATAAGCCATAGGAAAATATTAAGCCAAATAAGTTTATTCTTATAATGTGTACAACTGGTTTTACAAAAATTGCTCTAAAAAAATTTGAAAGATAATCACAAG
>VBSM01002608.1:3774366-3794352 GCA_008086735.1 Cheirogaleus medius
CTGCACCCGGAACTAGGCGCCATCTTGTAATGGCGGAACACCGTGCCCCACAGTTAGTAATGATGGACTGGTTTTCTAGAAATTGACACAGACCACTGCTGCCTTTTTGAAATACTCTCCTGTAATTTCTATGACAACTTTCTCTTCTGGTTCCCTTTAACTTTGTAGTTACATATTAATGCCTTTAATAAAGTTCTCCTCACTCATCAGTCTCTAAACTCTTGTTTTGCAGGGTAGTCCTTCCTTGGCTCTTTCTCCTCATCTTTCTCATTGCCCACATAGGAACATATTCCCATGGATTCACTTATTAGTTATTTATTCATATCTAACAGATGAATATGTACCCACTTCTCTCTTCATACTCAAATAGACTGGGTAACTCCACCTGAAAGTCCTGCAATTGAACTCATGCAAAATTGAGCTCTTCACCTCTGGCCCCCTAAGCTATAATCTACCTGTGTTACTGTCTAACCAGTTCAGAAATCATGAGGCATCTATGACTCCTCCTGCTTTCACATCAACTCACCATCTAAACCACCCCTAGGTCCTGTGATTTTTCTCTTCTTTTGGAATCCATTTTTGCCCCTTATTCCCTCAGACTTAATTCACACTATTACAATTTCTTTCTTCATTTACTGCAACTAGTTTTTTTTTAATGTTAATATTTTTTTTAATTTCAGCATATTATGGGGGTACAAATATTACGGTTATGTATATTGCCCATGCCCCCCTCGCCCCTCAAGGCACAGCCTCAAACATGACCATCCCCCAAACGTTGCACATCTCACTCATTATGTTTGTATTTACCCATCCTCTCCTCCCCGCTCCCACCTGCCCGATACTCGATAAATGTTATTCCTATATGTCCACTTAGGTGTTGATCCGTTAATACCAATTTGCTGGTGAGTACATGTGGTGCTTGTTTTTCCATTCTTGAGATACTTCACTGCAACTAGTTTTAAATTGTCTCCTTACTCCCAGCTTTTGACCTACCTCTAATTAACTTTATGTACTTCTAAAACTCAAATCTTGTTATGCTGTGTCAAATTTTCTATTTTCCATCAAGATAAAATTCCTTAGTTTGTCTAATAAAATATAGCTCTTATACACTGTTGGTTGGAATGCAAATTAATACAACCACTTGAAAAACAATATGGAGATTTCTCAAAGAACCAAAGGTAGATCTACCAGTCGATCCAGCAATCGCACTGCTGGGTATCTACACAAAGGAAAAGAAGTCATTATATCATAGCGACACCTGCACTCATATGTTTATTGCAACACTGATCACAATAGCAAAGACATGAAATCAATCTAATTGTCCATCAGTGTACGATTGGATAAAGAAAATGTGGGGTGTGTGTGTGTGTGTATATTTATGTGTATATACATATATGTGTGTGTGTTTATATATATATGCACATATACACACACACATACACACACCATGGGACACTTTTCAGCCATAAAAAATAATGAAATAATGTCCTCTGCAGCAACTGGGATGGAACTGGAGGCCATTATCCTAAATGAAGTAACACAGGAACAGAAAAATCAAATACTACATGCTCTCACTTGTGAGAGCTAAAAAATGGGTAAACATGGCCATACAGAGTGAAATAATAGACATTGGAGATTTCAAAAGTTGGAGAGAAAGTGGGAGAGGAATGAAAAATTACCCATTAGGTACAATGTACACTATTTGGGTGATGGGTACACTGAAAGCCCAGATTTCACCACTATACAACATATCCATGTAACAAACTGCACTTGTACTGCTTAAATCTATAAAAATAAATTTAAAATAAAAACAAAAATGTTTTTATGAAACTTTAAATTCATATTTCCATAGGAAGAATTTAGATTTTACAGCCAGAAAAATGTATACTAATTATGATTTCAATTCTTATTAAACAAGATCACATAGTTTTATAATATTAGCATCAATATATTCCTGATTGTAGAAAATATAGTGAATAAATAGCACTACAAAATGTTCTATAAGGAATTTGATATAGACAGAAGCAATCACTTAAGAACAGGAAGCATGAAAGTGATAATTTTCATAGCTGGGGAATAAACTGAGACTAATATTAGCAGAGTCAGCAAATGCAGAGTCATAAAGACCAATAAAATAATTCTGCATTACACACTTAACCCATTGATTATCAATAATGATAATTTCAAGAGTAGAGGTTTATTTCTTCAATCTCTGACTCTGTTTAAAATGGAAATTACATTTAAAATTAATCTGAGAAGGTTAACACTTCAGTTTTAATTAATCCTTTTCCCTTAGTGGGAATAAGTTCATCAAATTCTCTTTAGCCAATTAATAGTGTCTGTGTGTGTATGTGTGATTTGCATGCACACATGAGCATTGTGGGCATGTGTGAATACGTGACTATATGTGGAGTCAGTAGTATAAACAAGAGGAAAAGAAAATTAGAAAATTAAGAACTAAAAGGACCAGTAATTCCAAATTTTGTTTGTATGTGGTGGTGTCCCTAATTGTTCAAGATCACAAACCAAATTGGAAAGATTACATTTTATTATTACTTGAAACAAATAATCTGAGTTCAGCCTCCCTAGAAAGATCCCTGAACAGAGCAATTTTTCATGAGAGGATCTAGGAGCTGTCTCCAGACCAAATACGGATACCTTGCCCTGCAATCTTCAGCAGGGTATTAAGTATCAGCTGCCTCAAAGGTTGGCGCCAACCTTCTTCATCAGCACACCACAAACCAGAATTAATTGCAAATCAATCGAACAAAGTACAACTGATCAGTAAACCAATTAGTAATTTTAGCTGTTCATCCTGTCTTTATTTACTAAGGGGAAAAGTGGGAAATGGAAGTGCCTTTTAGACCACATATAAGATTCCAGTCTTTTCCTCAGTGCCCTCCACTTCTCTTCATGCTTACGTTACAAGAACATTCATTCTTATGGAACCTTTCAAAAAATTTCTGTTGCATAAACGTTAGGTAGGTTTATCCACTTTATTTCGAAAGTATAAATTAGTTCTGGCAAAAAAAGGTTTTGCTGGAGAAAATAATACTAAATAATTTCCTATGCAAATATGATATATTCTGTTTTAAAATCACCATTTAAGAAAAAAATTTAATTGACATAACATTGTTTCACAGTTTTTGTTATATTACAGTCAACTTTCTCTTAAATGATAGATACATGAAGGTCTCTGAGTTAAGGTAATTCTTAATGCATATGAATCTCTCCTAAATTTCATTACATATACAATAACTTTTCTTTCACTGTCTTTTGGTGTACAAATATTATAAACACAGATACAAAATAAATCTGTCTTTATAACCTCCTCAGTTACCTGCTAGTCCCTAAAGAATTCACTGTTAATAGTACCTCATATGTTGCTTCTTAGTAATCAGAGTTTCATATATTTACTTCATATAGGCCTGTGCTTAAGGCTAATTAGGAATTTTTGGTGTTGTTGTTACTTAATTACAGGGCAGAACATCAATTTTCGGTGACTCACTAGGCCGGGCTCATATAAAATTTTTCTTTGTGAGAAAGAAATTAAATTCAAATTAGTATTGCAATTCATAGATGATGATAGCCTTTTAGGCTAGCTCAAGAAGGGTGTTTAAGGAATCATGTTGTCTTATTATGGACTCAGGTCATTACTAATATTGTCCTGTGAGCATACATGGTAGTAACCAAGAAAAGTAAATATTTATATACACTGGTAAAAATAAAATGAATTTATTTGAGAGCACTTGAAATTCCCATGGAAATTCATCTAGCTGAGTTATAATACTCATCTATTAGGCTCCACTGCTTAAAAATCAATGATAGAGAAAATCTAAATGGTCATCATGTTGCTTTTTATAGCTGGAAAGTAATCTATCTACTTTAAAAATCTTTCTTTCATAAGAAGTTTCCAAAGATAAATGTATTTCAATAGAAAATTCTAAGAAAATGGGTACATTATCTAATAAAATTAAAATAGGAAAACATAATGATTGTTTTTCAATAAAAGCACAAAATTTATTTACTATGACTTATCTTCCCATCATTCTTTGTTAAATAGTATTCACCTGCTCTGTTACCAGAAAAACATTTTTAGTAGTTTTCTTATAAGAAACAATCCAGTCCAGAGGCAAGTGTCTGTCCATAGAAAGCACCCAGAAACTGTTGGCACTAACCAACAAACAACTAAGCAACAAAACAAGCAAAACAATACCAGGTGCTTTCTACAAATGATATGATTGCCATTATATGACTCTATGATAAGGTTATTGAGAGTTTAATATGAAAATGAGTGATGAGTGAAGGATAGCTATCATTTTATAAGGATTGGGATGGTAAGAAGCAGACATTATCTAACATATCTAACCTAGATTGAATAGATTTCCCTAGGTGCACTCTGTAATGCAGCCAAGCAAACTTAGGTGTGACTGTCCCAGTACAAACAGAACTTTTAAAATGAAGAAATTCCAAGATCTCATTTCTAGCCTGATAACCTGTAGGCACAGTTTACTATGCAGGATGAGCACATTTCTAAGAGCTGTCAAAATCTAGGAATGTCAGAAAAATCATGCATTTGAGGACATTTAAAGGGATGGACTATGAATCTTAAAACAAGTGAATGATGTTAGATTTAATTTTTTCTCAGAAAGCTCATGTCCTTTCATCACTACCATAGATAAACAGGACAGTATTTAACTACCAAATATTTATGAATAGAAGAGAACTAGAGATTTGCTTTGTTTTTACCACAGCACAAATTTTAGAAATTATGACTCACTACTGATATTCTTGAAATAAATAACCACAATCAAAGAATATGCTACGAAAAGTAATACAAGAAAAAAGAAGTACACATTCAATTTCCTATTAATTGATTTGCTCAAATTTAACTATTAATAGTTTACAAAAGGAGACAACAGCCACATTTTCAATGAGATTTTATGTCATGGCCCAATTTTATTTTTGTAGTGGACAACATATAAATGGGGATTGGTTTTTTGTATCTACTCTGAAAATCTCTATATTTTAATTGGTGTATTTAGACCATTTACATTTAAAGTGATATAGTTGGATTAGTATCTAGCATGTTTCTAAATGTTTTTATATTTATTGCATTTCTTCTTTGTCCTGCCTTTCCCTTCTCTTCCTTCTCTGGTTTTAATTGAGAATTTTATATCATCCAATTTTATCAGCTTTCTTACTGTGTCAATAATACTGCTTTTTTTAAAAAAATAGTAGTTTCCCTAGAGTTTACAATGTACATTTGAAATTAATCTAAGTCCTCCTTCAAATAATACTATATCACTTCATGCATAGTACAGGTACCTTAGAGTATTCTCAATCCCTTTCTCCCATTCCTTGTGACATTGCTGTCATTCTTTTCATTTATCCACATACTATAATAACTCAAAACTCACAATATTATTATTAAAAAGTCATCTTTTGGATTAGTTAGGAATAAGAAAAATAATATATTTCATTTTGTTTTCATTTGATCATTCTTCCATGCTTTTTTCTTTTCGCACATCCAAGCTTCTGGCCATTTTTCCGATCATTTTCTTTCTGCCTGAAGACTTCTTTTAACATTTCTTCTAGGGTCAGTGCTGGCAATTAATTCCCTCAGTTTTTGGTTGTCTTAGAAAGTCTTTTTTCCCCCTTTTTTTTTTTAAGCAAAATTTTACTGTATTGAAGTCTGTGCTGGCAGTTTATTTTCTTTCAACATTTTAAATATTCCATTCCATTCTCTTTTTGCTTGTATGGTTTCTGATAAGACATCTACTCTAATTCTTATCCTTGCCCTCTACAGATAAGTTATTTCCCTCCCCTACTCTTAGCCCCAGGGCTTTGGTCAAGGTTTTTCTCTGTCTTTGGTTTTCTTCAGTTTGTATATGATAGATAAGACTATGTTTGTTGTTTTTGTTGTAGTTATTATTGGTGGTGATGGGTTTTTTATTTGTATAAAATTCATGGGGTACAAGTGTAATTTTGTTACATGAATAGATTGCATAGTGGTCAGGTCAGGGCTTTAGGGTATCCATCACCTGAATGACATACATTGTTATTAAGTTGTTTTTTCTTTTAGTATTAACCCTTCTTAGTGTTCTCTAAGCTTTCTGGATCTGTGATCTTGGAGTCTTTCATTAAAACTGGAAAAGTCTCAAACTTTATTTCTTCAACTATTTTTGTTGCCTTGCTTTTTTCTTCTGATATTCTAATTGCATCTTTGTTCCTCCTTTGGAAATCGTCCTGTAGCTGTTATATGTCCTGTTTTGTTTTCCTTTTTGTTCTCCTTGATTTTCAATTTTAAAAGTTTCTACTGGCCTATTTTCAAGCCTACAAATTTTTTCCTCAGCTGTGTTGAGCACACTGTTCAGTCTAAAGGCATTTTTCATTTGTTAGTGTTTGATTTCTAGTATTTCCTTTAGATTTTTTCTTATGTGTTTCCATGTCTCTGCTTACATTAACCATCACTTTTTGCTTGCTGTCTAGTATTTTGTTTTTGTTTATTCACTAAGGCCCTTAGCATACAGGTTGAAAATCCCTAATCTAAAAATCTAAAGTGCTCCAAAATTCAAACTTTGAGTGCTGACATGATGTCACAAATAGAAAATTACACACTTGACCTCATGTGACAGTCATGGTCAAAAGTCAGTCAAAACTTTGTTTCATGTACAGAGTTATTTAAAATATTGTATAAAATTAGCTTCGGTCTATGTGTGTATGAACAAAGTAAATTTTGTATTTAGACTTGTGTCTCATCCCCAAGATATCTCACTATGTATATGCAAATATTTCAAAATCTGAAAAAATCCAAAATCCAAAACACTTCTGATTTCTCAGCATTTTGGATAAGAGATACTCATGACTCTGTATTAGTCATGTTTATTGTAAATTTCCTGTATGATAATTTCAATATGCCTGTGTCTGTTTCTGATTATTGCTTTATCTCTTCAGACTTCTTTTATTTGCCTTTGGGAATGTTTTGTAATTTTTGGTGGAAAGCCAGACATATGTACTGTTAGGTTTGTCTGTGTGCATGTTCCCTGGTCCCCCAATCCCCAGTGTCAAGAATGACTACTGGTACTGAGTCAAACTGATGATGGAGTGTTCACAAACACAGAGCCATTTTATACAAACAGTTTATTCCACAAAAGAAAGAATTAAAGTAAAGAAGGAAGCTACACAAAGTGAAAAGAGAAAGTGGAAAGTGACAGTCTCCACGACTGAAGAAAGACCCCAAAGCCTAAGCTGCCTTTTATAAGCCCACTAGTTTGCCCCGCCTTTCCCCTGGCAGGATTGGTTTCCATTTCCTGCCTTTGGTGATTGACAGGTTATGGTTATATAACAGATCACATGGCAGGTTACATAATGTTTCCCTTACTGTGCATTTGTCTTTTCCAGATTTCTCCACAAAATTCCACCTATGTTATGCTAATTATATAGTAATTAGCTCTAGGTCAGTTAAAAGTTATAGGAACTTTTTACTATGTACGTTCCCACCAGGTAACAGTGCCTAGCCACATCTTGTTGCTATAGCCACTACTCAGAAGTAGAGACTTTCACCTACTTTTCTAAGTTTTTTACTTATTTTTATTGATATATAATATTTGTACATATTTATGGAATAATAAGATAAGGGAACATTTGAGCATCTTTTCTTCTTGCAGGAAAGCAGCCACCTCAACCCCTACAAGGGCAGCCATAACAGACAATAATATCATGTACACATATAAACATTTTAATATTCCATTCTTATAACTCAAATGTGACTCTTGGATTTACTCACTGACAGAAGAATATTGTCCCAAGAACCTTAAATCAAGTATCTGACAACACTGCTGCTTTTATTTTTGGTTTGTAGTTTATATTTTAACTCTCTAGATTCAAGGTCTATATTCATTGACCTTTTTTCCTTCCTTTCTGAAGAACCAAGGACACTGGCAATGCTAGTTACATAAAAAATAGGAGCAGATACAAGTTTATGGTCAAGAAATTCTTGTTTGTTCAATAACATGAATGTTTTGTCTTCTAAGGAGCTTTTTAGAAACCTGGCAGAGTGCATTAAATATATATATATTTATATATATACACACAACATTTCAAACATGAAGATAAATATTATTCTTGATACTCTTCAACTAGGAATAGTAGATTTCTGCCTCACCCTGCAGTAGTCCTAAGGTTGAATTTTCTGTTGGACAAAGTAGGTTATAACAAGAAGATAATGAAGAGATGTATGGACAGACAGAATATTTATATTCCTTAAAAATGCTGTACAGGTCCCAGAGATTTTTGGGACCCCAGAATATGTTTGTATTTAGCAGCCTCTGATTTTATAATTTTGTTGCATCAATTGGGAAACTTTAGCATTCAACCCACCTATTTCTTATGTCAGCATCTTCTAGTACAGGAAAATTTAATCTTCCAACTCCATTCCCTCACTGGTCTGTGCTTTTATCTCACCTACTACTGTCAGTTTTATTATACATTAATATTCATTGTACTGTTGGTCATCACCTAGATGCCAAAGGTCAAGACTCCAAAAGGATCTTACCTCTTTTCCATGGGTATCAGAAAAGGAATGCAGGTGTGAAAAGCTATACTGCTTCATTATTAGTCATACTTTCAGGTAACTCAAAATTACTACCTTGGCTGGGAAAATAAATACGCAGTGTTTAAACTCATGGGTTACAGCTATTTATAAGTAGAATTTTAGCAAAGGTGGTAAATGGCTCAATCTGGTAAAAGGTTCATATAAATAGATTTTCCTTCAGAGTTCAAAGAACTACCAACTTAAAGGTTGGGCTCCTCTTCACAAAAGTATTACTTCCTCCATGTACCTTCAGTTCCTGGTCACTTTTTCTTTCCTTGCTTTCAGATTTGGCATTGCCACACAACTTCTTCAAAATTTTCTTGCATGAAACTTCACCCTATCCGGAGGCTTGGGCATTATCCTGGATCCATCTCTCCATTCCATTTGTACATTTCCCAAATGTAAGTCATTAAATTATCTCAGGATTTCAACAGCACAATAGATTCCGGTTACAACATCATAAACTAAGTATAAGAGGACAGAAAGAGGTTTTTGTGCTCCAAGTAAACTAGAAGCACAAAAATCCAGAGTAAGGGCCAACTAGATTGGATTTCAACAGACCTCATTCTTTAACTATTTTACTGGTAAGACAGAACGTTATTGCACACATCTCTCTAGGATCAATAATTCTTAAGAATGGTTATAGGCTGATGTTATTAAGAAGTGGAAAATACTTGTAAAGTGCCTTTACCATCCATGAATTTTCTGATTTATATTACTATGTTAAGTGATAAGCTCTCTTAGGATACCCCAAATATTTATACCACTCCTTTCTACCTTCCCTAAATAAAGAAAAAACCAAAATATTACCTTTATTACTGTTCGGGCCAGATTGGAGGATGTGGCTTTCTATTTCCTTGCCATGTAAGCTTGTACTACTAAATTCCAGTCATGGGTAAAGCTGATCTTGAACAAGCCTTCCCACATAGAAGGGGCCTATGCAGGTCCCATTTATGATATGAAGGAGTAGAAGGGAACTCATTCTTTTTGCAGGCAAGCTGGCACTCAAGAAAAATGAGAAGGACAGATAGGATATGAATGTGCACAGTTATTCTTCTCAGAGAAGTCTTTTGATCTCTCTTCATCCCTAGTGATTAAATAAGCAAAATATGTGCATAGGGAAAATCTTTCAAGAATGCTAAGAGAGCAGAGAAGGTATTTTCCTCAAATATAGCATAGTATTAAGTTCATACCAGTTTATTCATTACTTCAAAGTCAAAAAGCTCTAATTTTTAAAAATCTGCAGTTAATTTATTTGACTGAAAATCCTTAACTGATATATGCTATTTTCAGTGTTCCTATTTGGCATGAATAATTATTTTTGTTATAGACATATTAACCTGTTGGTAAGCTGTTGTCTCATAATTCTAGTCCATACTTTTCCCTAAAAAAGCTTGGGCTCAGACTCATCCAAACTACATTTCTCCTCTGTCAACCAGTTTCCAGTTAGGTTTTCTATGGCACTAAATGGAGGAAGGAGGGAGAAACAGGAAACTTCCTTCTATTTGTTTATTTTTCTAACAAAATCACTTCAACAGTTGTTCCTGACTCCAGGTTCTTTTGGAGAATCAGCCTCATAGCTCTGGTTGAGCAATGCTCTTTTTTCCCAGCCTTTTAAATTATTTTTTTATTTTTTGAGGCAGGATCTCTGCTCTGTTGCCTGGGTCCCATGTGCAGTGGTATCAGCCTAGCTCACAGCAACCTCAAACTCCTGGCCTCAAGCGATATTCCTGCCTCAGCCTCCCAGTGTAGCTGGAACAGGCATGCACCACCATGCCCAGCTAATTTTTCTATTTTTTTGTAGAGATGGGGTCTCACTGTGTTGCTTAGGCTAGTCTCGAACTCCTGGCCTCAAGCAATCCTACAGCTTTGGCCTTCCAAAGTGGGATTACAGGCCTGAGCCACTGTGCCTGACCAGCCTTCAAAATTCTGATAAATTATTTTTGCTATTATTTTCTCTGGGCTCTTCAGTGTTTTCTTCTTTATTATTTTATATCTCCAACATCTGTAACCAATCTTCTGTGTTAACTCTATTGAAATATCTAGTGAGATTTCTTTTTCAGCTTTATTGAGATATAATTGAAAACTAGGAATTGTACATATTTAAGAATGTATACATTCTGATGTTTTTATATATGTATACATTATGAAATGGTTACCATAATCAAGCTAAATAACATGTCCATCACCTCACATAGTTGCCATTGTCTGTCTTTCTTTTTATATTGTGTGCTGTGAGGACACTTTAAGATCTATCCTCAGCAAATTTCAAGTACACAATACAATATTGTTAACTATATTCACTGTCTTAGTTTGTGTCATTTGAACAAAATACCTGAGACTGGATAATTTATAAAGAACAGGAATTTATTTCTCACAGATCTGTAGACTAAGAAGTCCAAGATCATGGTGCTGGCAGGTTTGGTTGTCTGATGAGATCTGCTTTCTACTTCCAAGATGACACCTTGTTGCTGCGTCCTTGGGAGAAGAAGAACACTGTATTCTCACGTGGGGGAAAGTGGAAGGGCAAGAGACCCAAATGCTGTGTGAAGCCTCTTTTATAAGGGCCCTGAGGAAGCTGCCCTCATGGTCCCACATCTTCATACTGTCACATTGGCCATTAAATTTCAACACCTGAATTTTGGAAGCGACGCATTCAAACCATAGCAGTCACCATGCTGTACCTTTGGTTTTGAGAATTTATTCATCTTACATAACAGAAAGTTTGTATCCTTTGACAACATCTCCCCATTTTCCCCTTCCCCCACCTCTGGCAGCCACCATTCCACTCTCTGCTTCTATGATTTTAGATTTCACATCTAAGTGAGATCTTGCAGTATTTTCCTGTATCTGACATCTTTTACTTTACTTTTTTACTTAATGTTTTCTCGATGAGACCCTGACTGATATTGGCATGGTACACTAGACCTTGTAGGGTATATTACATAATATATGGTATATGCACTATTTACCTTTCTAAAATTCAGAATGGTAAAATATACTTCATGGATAAGGGATTGGAGAAAAGTATTTCTGTAGCTTTTTCTTTTTTTAATAACTGCATCAGAATTTCATGGGTTGGTTTTTCAAAGAACAGACTCCTGAGCTACAATAGAGATCTCAGAATCTAGGGATATGGTCTAGGATCCAGCATTATAAATAATCTCCCAAGGTGATCCCTGTTGCTATAGTCTAAACTAAACCCTCCTTCTAATCACTAGAGAGCAAAAAGGGCCACTTCTACCTTAACAGCTATTTCCTTAAGTGCATATAGAGAAGCTGTTTACTAACCATTCCAGAAAATTATTATTAGTTTACTACACAAAAGCATATGCTTTCATATGGGGAAATGGAGGCGATCGTCTATTCTTACAGTTATACTAGTATTACCCTGACTGAAAAACCAAAACTTGGATGTTGATTGAGGTAATGTTTGAAGCTGACTCCCATGGATACAGTCTTTGGGACTGCCCAGTGGTGAGCACACTGCTGATTAGGATTAAGTGTTTTATACACTTTCTTCTGGTGTCTGGCCTCTGGTTCCTCTCAGTCTCTGTAAGTGGATTAATCCAGTAGCGGCTGCTTTTTATGTTGCCTCTTCCTTGCTTACTACCACTTAGGGATGCTTATGAAGATGTTAATGGATTTTTAACTGTCCTAATACCCTATGGTATCTGAGCTACATATGCAAATGAAGTTATGACCTAGCCCCTTAGGAAACATTCCCTCTCAATAGTGATTAAACAAGAATCATGGTGTTCAAAGGTTGAAATGAGGTATGCACCCAAATTGCCAGCATGATACTGGAGGAGAGGGGGTAGAAATTTGTATTTAATTATTATTACTAAATAGCTAATAGAAATCCTTCCTTCCATGTGATGCAAATATAAAATGATGTAAACACTTATTCTGAATATGAATATATAGTCACACCATCACATGCTTAGACTCATAAAATGTTAATCTTAAAAGGACCTTGATGATTATTGAAAACATAATCATTGTATAGATCAGTAGTCTACAATTTTTTTTAATTCTGCACCATTATATTCATCTATTTAATGTGTGTAGATATACATGTACTACTGTATTAATGTAATATTCACATTATAAATCATAAAGAAGAAATATGAGAGATAGCAAAAAAGTATACCCAGAAGTTTCAATATTGTCCTCCTGAATCCCAACAGAGCATCTGGTGTGTGCTGTCAGGTACACACACCTGAGGATCATCAGCCTAGAAAAGTAATCAACATATGTACAGGAAGGAAAAGTAAATCAACAATACCAACAATGGAATTTATCCATCATTAATCCCAGATCTCTTAGGTAAGCATGGTCACACCTTCTCTGTTCAATGTGACAATCAATAAGAAATCTTGTGTTGCCGTTTTTGTCGGTGGGTAACTGTGTACAGTGTCTTATCTTGCTTTCTCTTCCCCTTGCCTCATGCTTTGGCTTTGTGTTACAAACAGGAAAGTTATTGAAAGCACCTCACCCACCACATTCTTACTTTATTTTTTCCCTTCACTGGAGCCCCTTCTAACATATTGTCTGACTTCCCTACATTAATTTTTCCCCCAAACTATTTTTGATTATTGTATGGATACACAGTATAAATACCACTATATGTTCCCAAAAGATGGATTTCTACAAATTAAAATATTCTATTTAATTCTAAATATGGAAACTAAAAATATGCAACCCACTGTGAAATGAATTACTTATACATTGTGTGTCACATTTTAAACTAATAACTCTATAACCTTAAAATACAGCTCAATTTTAAAGTATTAATTTTGAAATGATGCATTTGTGCTAATGATTTATTGGGAGGAAAAATCCTTTAATCTAACCCTTTTGCTTATGAACTTGAAAGTTGAACTTTATAGAAATGACTGACTGCAACAGCAGGGCTTTTCACCAGCTGATCAAAATTAATAGTTTCTTTCAATTGTTCTAATTAAGGCCAAGGGGAGTTCTGGAATGTACCAACAGTATCTCAAATTGCTCCCTAGCTTACAACTAGCTCCTGGGAAGGAATATCAGCTTTTACCTTTCCCTACAAATAGTTTAGTCTAAGTTGCTATTATTACTGTTTACTAAAAAGCCTTCTATTAATATATCTTACAAGAATTTTTTCCAGTTTTATTTCATGAGGTTAGAAAGCAAAACAATTACAGATGAGAAACATAATAATCTCCAGTAGAAATTGTTAGAAATGAGATGTTTTATTAATGATCTATAAAATTGATGAGAGCACTATAAACATACGTTAGTGTTTTATGTAGTAATAATTTTATCTTACTCAATAATTATTTCATATTAATACTGGAAATACAATTAGAGAAATCAGATAATTGAATCACAATCATAATAATAATATAAAAATTAGATTTATTTATATCATTAGGAGTATAAGAATATTGTTTTAAAGTATATGCACTTTCTACTAACTGAATATCTCTCAAGGAACATTTCTACCTTTCAAAAGCAATTATTTCCTACTAAATTGTAGTTTGCTATCATTCTTCACTTAAAGTTCTGATCTAGGTTATTAATAAAACATGTTTTCTTAATAGTAATTTATTTTAAAATTGTTCATTTAAAATGTTCATTTCCTTCAGGACTTTCTTTGAAGAATTTAAATAGAGTTTATTATTCAATTAAAACATCAACTTTGAAAGTTATATCAACTTTGAAAGTTACATAAACTGTGAAGAGTGCATACAAGCCAATACCTATATTTTCTTCATTGATACAAATGTTAGGTAAAGTTTAAAATCTTGATCTGTGCGCAATTCAATGGCAAGTTATTTAAATGGTACTTATAAACTGACTTAAAAAATGTAAAGCATTTCAATATCAACCAATTGAATTCTGAGTACCTAATGTATTATGATAAAGATTCCAGATCGTTACAAGTCAACTAAACACCAACTTGCTGGTAAAGTATGATTGTGTTATGGGTGATGAAAATTATGTTGCCTTACTACAGCACTGTTTCAAGCCATTTTTTTCTTTGAATGTGGCAATTCTCAGTTTAAAGACCTTTGAAAGGGCATACTCTTTAACCTCATACACAATCCCTAACTAAGTAATTGACTCAACTCTCACCACTGTGTTAAGATATAAGCAATCTCTTGTTGTAATTAGCATTCTTTTCTAGAAGGATGATGGCTGGGTGGCTAAATGGGCTAGTAGTCTTCAGAGAAGCATTCCCTTCCCTAGGGCTGGGCAAAGACTATTTAAAACTACTGTGAAAGAGTCAACAGGATTAACATGGAGTCAACTTCCTTGGGAAATGGAGCCAAAGAGATTCTAAAGAGACAAAATACTTCAAGGCAATCACACTAGTGGTGAAAATCTCCAGACTTACTGGTCCGTCACATCTAATTTAACTGATGACATGAACATTAAGCAGGGCTACAAAGACTTTTTTATGAGCTTAAACTCTTTTTTTTACTTCCTGAAAGCTTAGGATATTTCCTTTTTTTTTCCAAATAGAAACTGAAGTGAAATTCATCCTAAAACATGGAAAACACCTTCTGTTTATTTAGACATACATGCAAGAATATTAGTTTCTTTAAATAGAAGCATTTTTGCCGCAAAATTTTACACTATATTCGAGTTTTTCTTTTGTTTAATTTTCAATTCTTATGTGTCTTTTAAATGCTGCAATTATAAAGAGATTATTAAAGATTTTTGAAAGAAATTTATATTTTGTGGAACTTGTTCATGTAAACTTCTTCAAGGATTTGTGTACTTCATCATTATGAAGTTTCATAACTGAGGATTTAAATATAGAGGTAGAAAATAGAACTTAAGGAGACTATTTCATTATAAATAAAATGACTATTTCATTATAACATTGTTATAATGATTGAGCCATCATTAACTTCCACCCCAGGAGAGTTGCTGATGTCAAAAACCCAGTCTGAGTCTATGGGTGAGAGAAAGCCTGGGTTGTTTAATTATTAATCAAATTAAACTAAATTGGTTTGCCAAGGAATATAATTTTTATTTTAAGAGAAAATATACAAATGATTACTTTTATTGTTATAGTTACTTGCTAGTCCAGGAATAGACAGTCAATCAAGTAAATCTGTGATTTAGTTCAATTAATTCACTCATTCATTCATTTATGCACACAATCATTTAATAACAAGCACTTGGGTAGTACCTCCCATATGCGTGGCACTGGTCTAAACACTTTAGAAAGACTATTTCCTCCCTTTCCCTTTGTTTTGGAATCTCCTGGGTATAAGTAATTGTAGGATTCTCCTAGACAAAGAGAGCTAAGTCTGCTCTTGGTTGGGGTTGGTGGCACTGATCTAAAGCTAAATGGCAAAAAGGATGCAGGAAAGGTAATGACAGAATCTATGAGGGAATCCATGACTCTGAAAGAAAATTTAAAATTAAAGACCAAAACTGGAAAAATAAGGGGGATTCAGTAACAAACCATGAAAATCAACAGGTTTCAGCTCAGGTTATATAAAGCCTTCTTGATCCAGACTTTCTGTACATGTTATGCATCCTGAGACTGAAAGAGTCACTGTGTGGCATATTGTGTGGAAACCACCACATTCAACTCTCATACTTGATGCCCAAGCAGTCCAGCTATGGGATGCCCATGACAGTGTGTAACATTCGGTGGAAGGAACCTGTCCTCTTCTTACTTTGAAACAAATTCAGAATTGGCACAGCTCTATGACAAGAGAATCGTAAAGTAAGATAATGTTTTAAGAACCTGAAACCTAAAGTATATCTGAAATATACTAACCTAATTTATATTAAGAAGGAAAACTTTAAATGGATAGTGAAGATTTTGCATTTTTACATGTGGGGGCTGATTAGGTAGAAAAATTCATATTCTAAGAACAGAAGCCTTCAAATTTGTAGGGGTTATTATTTCCTTTCAAGTAAGACCAAGACGCCATGAAAAGTTAAATCCTATTCTTCTGAGATCCCTAAATTCAACCCTTATTTTTGAAATGTTAATGAAAAAAATAGAAGGTAGCTAAACTGGTAGTCATGTTAGATAAAGTTACATTTCCAACCTATTATTTGAACACCATTTAAAATGCTGTACTAGATCTTAAAAATGATTTATCTGATCTTCCACTCTATGTAAGTCTTTACAACGTAAAGGGTCATTATTGCTAAGAAATCAAATAAAATACTTCAGTAGAATGTGAAAGGGCAGAGATTCTGCTATTTGAAGATAAGGCACTTGAATTTGAAAAACAAAAATCCTAAAATTGTGGAACCCAATATAGAGAGAACCCATCTTATGCTAATATGTAAATTAAGAAAAAAACAAAACAAAAAAACATTATTTTACAAAATAATACTCCCAGAATTCTTAGGAAAAATAACAGATGCATAGACAATGTATATTTATGTGTGTATATATATATATGCACATTAAGTATAGCATACTGCATTGTATCACACTTCACTTTATTGCACTAGTTAACATAATTGATTAAGTTATTGATTTGGTTGACTAAATAACAGATTTTCAATGTAAATGAAACAGCCTGCTATAGGAAAAAGATGCTATCTAGGACTTCCATAGCTAGAGAAGTCAATGCCTGGCTTCAAAGCTTCAAAGGACAGGTTGACTTTTGACAGGGCCTAATGTAGCTGGTGACTTTAAGCTAAAGCCAATGCTCATTAATCTCCAAAAGTCCTAGGGCCCTTAGGAATTATGGTAAATCTACTCTCCCTGTTCTCTATATATGGAACAACAAAGCCTGGATGATAGTACATCTGTTTACAGCATGGTTTACTGAATATTTAAAGTTCAATGTTGAGACCTACTGCTCAGAAAAACAGAGTCCTTTTGTAATATTACTGCTCATTGATAATGTACCTGGTCACCCAAGAGCCCTGATGGAGATGCACAAGGAGATTAATGTGGTTTTCATGCCTTCTAACACAACTTCCATTCTGTAGTCCATGGATCAAGGAGTAAATTCAACTTTCAAATCTTATTATTTAAGAAATAATATTTTGCAAGTATATGGCTTCCTTAAGATAGTGATTCCTCTGATGAGTCTGAGCAAAGTAAATTGAAAACCTTCTGGAAAGGATTCACCATTTTATATGCCATTAAGAACATTTGTAATTCATAGGAGGAGGTCAAAATATCAACATTAACAGGAATTTATAAAAATTTCATTCTAATCCTCAAGGATGACTTTGAGGGGTTCAAGACTTTAGTGGAGAAAGTAACTGCAGATGTGGTAGAAATAGAAAGAGAACTAGAATTAGAAGTAGAGCCTGAAGATGTAACTGAATTGCTGCAATCTCATGATAAAACTTGAATGGATTAGAAGCTGCTTTTTATGGATGAGCAAAGAAAGTGGTTTCTTGAGATGGAATCTCCTGGTGAAGTTGTGAACATTACTGAAATGACAACAAAGGATTTAGAATATTATGTAAATTTAGTTGATAATGCAGTGGCAGGGTTTGAGAGGATTGGAACTCCAATTTTGAAATAAGTTCTATTGTGGGTAAAATGCTATTAAACAGCATCACATGCTACAGAGAAGTCTTTGATGAAAAGAAGAGTCAACTAATGCAGCAAACTTCATTGTTTACTTATTTTAAGAAACTGCCATAGCCACCCCAATGTTCAGCAACCTCCACCCTGACCAGTCAGTGGCAAAACTCTCCACCAGCAAAAAGATTAGGACTCACCAAAGGCTCAGATGATTATTAGAATTTTTAGCAAAACAATTTTTTAACTTAAGGTATGTATTTTTTTTAAACATAATGCATTATAATATAGACTGCATTATAATATAAACATGAGTTTTATATGCACTGGCAAACCAAAAAAATGCATAATTCACTTTATGGAAGTGGTCTGGAACTGAACCTGTAACATGTCCAAGTTGTGTGTGTGTGTGCATGTATTTAGAGAGAGACAGAGAGAGTAAGAGAACTATAGCTGGAGATACAGATATATAGATATATAGTGTAGATATATAGACATGTCCAAACTGCAGCTCTTTAGCATGTTGACATCTGTAAGGATAAAGGTTACTCTGTAGAAACAATATTTTAGTACCTATTCTAAAATAACTTATAATCTACTGTTGTACTTGCATTACAACAAATGGGTGTTAAGTTTATAGAAATGAGAAGAATCCATTCAGTTTTTCCCTATATATTTAGATATATGAACTTGAACACCCAATTTCTTTAGTTGCTTAATGAATATAATAATTACTTTAATAATTTACCTCATGTCCTAATGAGAGATAACACATAATGTATTTGGGGGGTGAAAGTTTTAAGGCAATATAAAGGAAAATAAATTCACATGTGAAATTGTCTAAACTGATAAACATGAACATCTTATTTATCTTTTCATCACACCAAAATAGACCACAAATAAGGTTATAATTTTCCCAAGGCACGTATCACCTTTCTGCTGCCCTGCTTTGTATGGTAGAAGGGATAACCTCTGTAGGCTTCCTAGGCCCCTGGGATAGCTTGCTTCTAGCTAGGTTTGGCTCAGAAGAAACTGGAGATTGGGGAAAAGGGAGAAGGTGGGGTAGCTCACCCCCATCTCTGGACAGCTGACTCCAGCAGCAACCACATCCCCTCCTTGGATACTGGACATTGGGGACTCAGAATGGGGGAGATTGGGAGAGGAGTGAGGGAGGAAAAATGACCTATTGGGTACAATGTACACTATTCAGGTGATGGGTACACTAAAAGCCCAGACTTCACCACTATACAATATAGCCATGTAACAAAACTCCTCTTGTACCCCCTACATCTATTAAAAAAGTGTCCTAGTTCAAATCATATTGTTATCATTTTGTTTTAAGGGTAGTTAATTTAAGTGACACTTACCAGCCATGTATCCTAGACAGGACCAGCTACATGATAGGTATAGTGCAAAATAAAATCAGAGTCCTTTCTTCAAAAATTGCTAAGTCTGCAACAGTGGAACACCAAGTCGAGGGTAGGAGCATGGGACCCTGTAACACACCAGGTCTCAGGCCCATGAAGCCAACCCCAGTTCTAAAGGAAGTCCCTAACTTCTTTATGCCGCAGTTTCTTTACTCATTGACAACATTATAATAGTATCTAGATATGTTAGTTATTTGGTGAGCCTTTTAAAATGATCAATTACATATGAATATAGGTCATTTAGGAGCAATCATATTTAAATTTATATATGTATGTGACTGTATCTTTTTTTTCCTTTTATTTCATCATATAATGGGGGTACAAATATAGTTAGGGTTGCATACATTGCCCCTACCACCTCTCCCCCCCCACATGCCAGAGCTTCAAGCTAGTCCAATCCTCAGGTGGCGTGCATGGCACACATTATGTAACTCTACACTTCCTCCCCCATCCCG
>VBSM01002608.1:3796163-3833999 GCA_008086735.1 Cheirogaleus medius
AACATTTATTGTTTGGGGACTTTTTGATAAAGGCCATTCTTACTGGAGATAAGCCCACACCTGTAACCTCTCACAAAAATCAACTCATGCTGGGTAACAGACTTGAACCTTAGGTGTGAAACTATTAGAATTCTGGAGGAAAACGTTGGAAATACTCTTCTAGACATTGGCCTAGGCAAAGAATTTATGAAGAAGACCCCAAAGGCAATCACAGCAGCAACAAAAATAAATAAATGGGACCTGATCAAATTAAAAATTTCTTTGGCTTCTGCACAGCCAAAGAAACTGTCAAGAGAGCAAACAGACAACCCACAGAATGGGAGAAAATTTTCGCAAGCTACACATCCGACAAAGGGCTGATAACTAGAATCTATTTAGAACTCAGGAAAATCAGCAAAGAAAAATCAAACAACCCTATCAAAAAGTGGGCAAAGGACATGAACAGAAAGAAATTTTTCAAAAGAAGACAGAACAATGGCCAACAAACATATGAAAAAATGCTCAACATCTCTAATCATCAGGGAAATGCAAATCAAAACTGCAATGAGATATCACTTATCTCCGGTAAAGCTGTGATTCTTAGCTCTCCTGAATTTAAGATAACTTGGGTGGAGATATTTTAAAAAATCCCAAGCCTGGGCAGCAGCCCCAGAGTTTCTATTTACATGGGTTGACATAGGCTCCAAACATTAGTACTTTTTAAATCTCCACAGATAATTCTAAAGTGTTCTCTGGGTTGAGAAATATATGAGGTATCAAGTAAACTGACTTTTTAGAAAACGCTCACTTTAAATGCTGTGGATCGCATGTAGGTACGTGGGCTATGGTCACCGACAATCCTGTAAATTAGTAGAGTTGTTCATATAAAGAAGAAGAGTATATTAGGAAGAATCTTTCCTGAAAGACAAAATTAAGGGTGAGATTCCAATTGGAGAATAATGCAGGCCGGACAAGGATATAGTCATCATGATAGGGTAAGCATGCCCTCTTCCTCACTAAACCCCTCTGCCAACCCCTGTGACCCCCCAGATAAACAAATGTTAAAATATACATTAACTATGAAATGACAGAAATGCTCCTACCACATTTTTGTATAATTCTATGTGTATACATGGGTGGGGGGCAAGCCACTTGTTTGGATTGTGAAGTAAAAGGAATTTATAAATGATATTCCTTCTTCTTCAAGTTACAGAAATATCAAGTATAAAAATGTATTATTTAAGACAGTCAGCCAATGAGATTATAAATCTGTACATGACCAAAAGTATAACCTCATCTTATACTTTTAATATCTTTAAACATGCAACTAAATCATTACTGTAGCAGGGATGACTTGAGAAATATATGTTGGCATCCTTGCCATCATAACACAAACAGCACAAATAATCATTAATAAGGAACTCACTTGGATTCTGCTGACACATGCCATAGTGCACACCTAATCATTTCTATGCATGTTTAATTGTTAATATTTAAGTTTTAAATTCAGTTGGCAATACTCTTTGGGGGAAATGTGAAATATTTTCTAAACCAGAGTGGTTTACATCAATACTTTTCACACATTCATCTTAATCCATCTAAAAGTAAACAAAAATGAATCATTTTACACCAGGGTGTGTTGAAAAAAATGAAAGTGGAAATAATTTTACCAAGCCTCTTTTAATGAATAGTAAGAAATGATAGCTAATAGAAAATTAGAATTCCTTTAAAGAGTTAGAAAATTGGTTACTTGAAAATATAAGAAGGAAAGCAGATTCTTTGAATCAATATGAACCTGGGCAGCATTATTAGGTGCCATTTCCCAGTGAACCTGCGGTAAAAAGACATAAGGCTTGCACCTGTCACCACTATGTTGAGATTAGTTACTCTGCTTGGTGAGATTTAGTATGGTGCTGAATGCTGTTTCACACCAGACAATCTGAATATGTCGCCTAGAAAAAGAATATGAAGTTTCCATTGTTATTTAGGATTTTGGTTTCTGTATTTCCCTACTAGAAAGATTTTTTTACATAGAACTCTGATACGTTGCCATAGATGTTTTACACGAATTACAGGCTCCTTTGATCCATTAAGATACAGCAGCATAAGACATTCATTTTCTTGAAGAAATTCTAGGCTTCTAAAAGGAATTTAGTAACAGGATCCTACTTTGGACCTCACACCACCAGAGCTGTCAGGCTCTTCCTTCTCTAAGATGGCAATACATGTAATAACAAAATGACTTAATAGCAGAAGAACACATTACCTTATAAAAGACAATTTTAACTATTTCAAACCTGGATACCTCATGTTAGCTCTCAATAATTGCTGTTGTAATGCTAGCTACTTTAGTTTCTTCAAGAGTCATTCTTTGCCTACTCCTTCTCCCTAGTATAGGAGATGAGGTAATTCCATGGATCAGCTACTATTGTTAGATAATATGGCCACACAAACCGTAATGGATATCAGATGCAACACCTAAGTAGATGGAGGATATGATGTAAACACCCATGTTCATAAATGGCTTCCTCTTTGGTAAATGGATAAATTAAAGGCTAAATTATTACCTAAAGCTATCACAGCATTGTGACACTTTTCCTCTGCTGTCACTGGCCAGTGAGAACATATATACCAGAAGAGGATAGGATTATATTAAGACCTGGCCTATCCTGATGATCTTGCTCAAGAAGTCCAATTGAAATAAAATTAACATAATACATGACTTATGAGGAATATTTATAGTCAGATCTACTCAAATGCACATGGTTTCACTGTTTAAAAAATGAAACCCTCAGTTGAGGATTGTCTACCTGAGACATGTGGATTTTTCCATGACTGGGAAAGTTATCACTATGGTTTCTTCTAATATTATTCCAATTCCTCTCTAATTAGATACTAAAGTATTAGATGATGGACAAAGTAAGAATCACTGTAAGTGAATCATCATACACAGAACCAGAAATAGTTATGATAAATTACATTTCCCAAAATAAGACAAGCAGAATAACATCTTTAACACAGCACCTGCAATTTAATAATAATAATAAAAAACAAAATTAAAATGTGCACTCATAATCTGGTTAGGGTGTTTGGGTTTGGAAAAAAACAACCTGTGATGCTCATTGATTGATTCATTTACTCATTTAACACACTTCACATTATTTCCTTTCAGAGTTGATCACATAGCATCTTTACCATAATAGCACTGATAGGAGGAGCATCCTCGGAGTTTCTTAAAAGATGCTTATTTTATTTGGTTTCGCTTTTCTGCTATTGGTTCCCTGAATATGACTTCCCTTAAAATGATCTCCTACTGTATTTCTTGATTTCCAAGCAGGCTGGGCTTCTGTGATGGATTATTTCCCCCTCATCTAGGCCCTTTTCTATACCCTTTGTAAGGAAACGCCAGCCAGCTGGACAGCAAGGCAACAAGTACAGCTGGGAATTTCTAGCCCACAGGTGTCCATTCTCGCATTTGATAGCATGCCAATATCAAAGCTGGATTTGTTGAGGGGATCCCCACAGTTGTTTCACAGAAAGAAAATTATCTACTGTCACTAATAGTAATAATCCCCTCCTCCATATCTGACTTAGTACTTGAGCTAGAGCCACAGCCCCCTTTCCCCACCAGGATTGAACCAGTATCAAGTTCTCCATCCTTTTCACAAGTGGGTGGCAGACTGTCAGGACAGGAATTAGATAGGTACAGGTGGCACCACCTGCTTGAAATGCTTTTGAGTATTTTGCGTTTCATTATTGCTGCGCGCCACTGCACCAGTCTTTCTTTTCTTGCCAATAACCATGATACCATTTGTTTGAGCTTAAAGTCTGTTCCAAACTCTGATTTTTGGATAAAAACATACATGAAAGGGATTTCTTTTTCATTCAATATCTGAAACAAGTCTGAGAAAAAGTAATTACTTTGTTATTAAATATGGGATGTATTTTGAGGGTAGACTGATAGGACTTACTAATGAATGAACGATGGAAAAGAAAAATAGAAATCAAGGTTGCCTCTTAGGAGACAGTGAAAACAGGGAGAGGAGCAGTTTGGAATGGAAAAAAATAATTTAATTTTGGACATACTAAATCTGAGATGACCGTTAGATATCTAATCAAAGATGCTGATTGGCAATAAGTTTATATATTTATATATGTAGGCATATATTATGGCAATTTATACATGATTATCCAACATATATGAAAATTCAGAGTAGAGGTCAAGTTGGAGATACACATTTATTATTTGTCATTATGTATAGATGATATATAAACTCATGAGACATTGTTCTTGTGGAACCTCAGGTTCTTAGAGCTCATTACTCTCCTTTCCGGAATCTTTTGCTAACATATTATTTATATTCTTTCATGTATGTATTCATTCATGAATGCATGCACTTTTGTGAGTTAACTTTTATGGGAGCTTTTTAAAAAGTGTATATGGTTTTAAGAAATACACGAGAGTACCTTCCAGAATGGTATTGCATTTGTTCCTGCCAAGCACGCCAGAGGCCTCATCAGCTAAAGATCGATATTTTGTTTTTGATAATTTTTCATCTGAGGTTGTTAGGCCAGGTGAAAAATATAAATTTAAATCATAAACATATGACAAGTACAGAGCTAAAGTTTTAATTTTAAGTTTTATGATGCAAGAAAACAGTTTTTGTCATGTCTCTTGGAAACATAGTCCTTAGGTCCCAAGTTTAAGTAGGCATCTCAGTTTAAACTACTACTTCACCTGATCATAAGGCTTTGTTCCTTTTTCATTTAGTCTTTAAATGAAAAACCTAAAACTATAGATCAATAGGGGATAATAACATTCCATCCCCTAAGAGTCCTCTTAGTGTTAGGGCTTTTCCATGTGATTGATTTCCCTTAGGTCAGGGGTTTTCCATGTGGTTTCCCACATTTTTCCCCTTGTCAGCATAGTTTTGTATTAATATGTGTTATATTTTATGATTTATATTTTATCATATTTGTTATAGTCTTATATCTATCGAACAGCACTGTTCTAACTCTTTAAGGAGATATATTTCAAGAAATGTTAGTGTTCTATCCAACTATAACTGGGAGTGTCTCTCCATTTTCTCACCCTCTTTATCAAGTTAATTCAAATTTTTTGTCATGATATATTTAGTTTTTAAGTTGTTATTCCTTTCCACAAGAATATTTTAGTCATTTTATTTTTTCAGTTTTGGATTATTTTTGCAGATGTTTTGGGTTCTCTTCCTTTTGTCGTCTTTTTCCCCTCAAGTTACAGCACAAAGTTTAGCTCTCCTTAATCAGTATATTTATTGAGCACAATCACTCTGTGACAGCTTTGGTACCAAGCCCTGTGTGTGTACCAGTGAACTGAATCCCTGCTTAGGAAGACCTCATAGTCCTCTGGTTCTCTGTTCTCTGTCTTAATGCCCATTGTCTTTTCTACTCATTCTCTTTATTTGTTTTTATTGTGGTTAAAAAAACACATGACATTGAATCTACCTTCTGAAAAATTTTAAGTTCATTTTACAGTATTGTTAAGCCTAAGCAAAATGTTGTACAGCAAATATCTAGAACTTTTTCATCTCTCATGATTGGAACTCTGTACCCAATGAACAGCCATTCTACCATTTTCCCCACCCCGATCCCCAAGCTGCCACCATTCTGAGTTCTGTTTCTGTGAGTTTAACTATTTGAGACGCCTCATATGAGTGGAATCATGCAGTATTTGCTCTTCTGTGACTGGATTATTTCACTTAGCATAATATCCTCCAGATCCATCCATATCATTGCATATGAAAGAATTTCCTTCTCTTTTTTTAGCTGAACAATATTCCATTGGACTTACATACCATGTGTTCTTTATTAATTCATCCCTTGATGGACATTTAGGGTATTTACATCTCTTGTCTATTGTCAATAGTACTGTAGTGAAATCTCTTTTAGATCATGATTTGAATTCTTTTAGGTAAATACCCAGAAATGGGATTGCTGGACCATATGATAGTTCTATTTTAACATTTTAAGGAACCTCCATACAGTTTTCCAAAGAGGCTGCATTATTTCACATTCCAATCAACAGTTCACAAGTGTTCCAACTTTTCTACATCCTCACCAACACTGGCTGTTTTCTTTCTGTATTTTTTTTTTTGTAGTTTTGATTTTGCTGATGATTAGTTATTTTGAGCACCTTTTCACATACCTATTGGCCAGATATATGTCTTATTTGCAGAAAATATCTATTCAAGTCAGTTGCCCATTTTTAATCTGGTTATTTCTTTTTTTGCTATCTATTTGTAGGGATTAGTTATATATTTTGGATAGTAACCTCTTATCAAATATATGGCTTACAAATATTTTCTCCTATTCTTTAGGTTGCCTTTCATTCTGTTGATTGTTTCCTTTGCTTTGCAAAATCTTTTTAATTTTGATGTAGTCCCACGGTCTATTTTTGCCTTTGTTGCCTGTGATTTTGATGTCATATCCAAAAAATGATTGCTAAGACTAACATCATAAAGTTTTTCCCCTATGATTTCTTCTTGAAGTTTTATAATTTCAGGTCTCAGGTTTAAGTTTTTAAGTTGTTTTTTGTGTATGGTATAAAATAAGTGTCCAACTTTACTCTTTTTCATGTTGACATCCAGTTTTCCTACCACCATTTGTTGATGAGAGTATCCTTTCTCTATTGTGCATTCTTGGCACCCTTGTTAAAGATCAGTTGACTGCATATACATAGTCTTATTATTGGGCTCTCTAGACAAACCCAAATAATGGAATGTTACTTCCAATGATTAGATTACAAAGATCATGGATTTCAGATTATTTGTTCTCTCTCTTTCTCCACTTGCTTGATATAATAAAACAATCTACTATGTTTTGAACTGCCACTTTGCTATGGACAGATGCATGTGGCGAGAAACTGAGGATGGTCTATGGTCAACAGCCAGGGGAAACCTGAGTCCCTCAATCACCCTGCAAGGAACTGAAGCTGGCCAATAACCATGAGACTACGTTTGGAAGCTACTCTTCCTCCAGTCTTGAGAGGAATGCAGCCCTGGTCAACACCTCGATTATAGCTTTGTGAAACACTGTGAGCGAGAGAACCCACCCAAGCCATGCCTAGACTCCTGACCCACAGAAACTGAGAAAACAAAGTTGCCAATCTCTGCTTCAATTTTGATTATTGAATAACTATTTGAAGAACATATTTTACATTGGCATTGGGGTTTTATGAATCTCTAAAAACAAGCATGGTGGACTGTATGCGTATATATATGTGAATGTTTTCATCAGAGCAATCTGGAGCAGTGTGGATGTACAGTTGGGTGTAAATGTGGGCTGAAAGCAAAGCTTATTTAGTTTTTAGCAAGGTAAGCAATAGCAAATTATTTTAATTCAAACATTCATCATCAAAGCCATCTGATCTCTCCTGTGGTTTTGGTACATTGACATTTTCTATGATGTCAAGCTCATCATGTAAATATTTGTTTCTCTAAATGAGATAGATATCTGCTTCTTTACCCATCCTGTGTAACAGAATGTGACACTCTTCAAAACAATATGCTATGTAGGTTGGAATTTCCCTGAATAGCCATTTAGTTCTATAATATAATAAAACTGGAAAAACATCTCAGGAAGATGATTATAATAATAACTCCCACTTCTTTAAGAACAGTGACTGCTGAAATACCACAGTAAGCCATGTACTACCACATTACCTTGTGGTCCAGGCTGCATTTTGATCTTGTCCTCCTCCCACAGCTTTTCAGCATCCAGGACCTCTGTCTTACCTTGGCTAATTCACTACAGCAATTTCAGAGATCTCCCTACAAAGAAAAATTCAAACCAATCCAAGGTGCTGTGCCATGAGTTTTATAGCAACAATAAAAATTTCTTATGAATAAATATAGCAAGTAAATTTGGATAATGAAAATGCATTTGAGATAATTGATTTGAGAACTTTTACAGCCCAAACCTGACATCCCCATTCCCATCTTCATTTTGTTTTTAAGAGATTTCCATTCCTTGACATATTTATTATTTTGACACTGAGCCAGTTTTCACAAAGCATTTTCACTCCAAGGAACCTAACTAAGCAAATAAATATTATGCTATTTAAAATATTCTTAGCTTTACTTAAAATACTAACATACTGACAAGTAAGTGATTGTTTACACACTGAATCTCATGTCAGAAAATCTGCCACATTCATTAATAAATTTAAAACTAGACTTTCAATGTTGTCAATAGAAAGAAAAATCTCAACTTGTGAAGGAGTGACTGGTTTTTACTACCTTGAACAAGACTTCCTATGTAGATTGGCCTTCAGTTGCCAACTTTTGAGGATTGGGATTTGATTTTACCAATATTGTAACAAGGAGTAACATTCAACATATTTAACCAAAGTATTAACATAATAGAGGCACAAAACCACTTTAAAAGACACTGGCCATAGGTTTGGAGTACAGTTCTGCCCCCAGTTGTATCAGACTTTATACCTTCATTCTCTGGATTGTGAGAGGTGTGGGAGTACTCAGGACATCAGGATAATCAGGGATTCAAGGTAGCATGTATTTATCAATTGGCATGAACAAGTTACAATGCTTGTACTATCACTGAGTTGGTATGCACTTACTCAGTATCAGTTCAAATGACATTTGTTCTATCTTCATGGACTGACTAATCTTAATTACAAAACTGGGTCCCTTCACAGGAATACAAAAGAAAATTAGATATCACCAGCACATTGTACTTTTATTGAATATTTGTAACTCACAAAGGGGGATGGCATCTCCTAGCGCATCACAGTTTATTTTTTAAAATCTCCGTAGGATTCTCCTCAGTCTACCCCCAGGCAACAAATCTTGCCTTATTTCCCAACTGCCGTGTTCCTCTTCACCTCAAAGTTAGCTGAGGGATTCCTTTTTTTCCTGAATATTCTCCTTTGTAAAGCAAGGTTCCCAACCTTAGAACTACTGATATGTTAGACCAGACAATACCTTGTTTAGGAGGAAGGGAGAGTATTTAACAGCATCCCCAGCCTCTACTCGATAGTTCCCAGGAGCACCATACCCCCCACCTCAAGTTGTGACAACCAACAATATCTCCAGACCTTGTCAAATGCCCTTAAGGGTCAAAGTTGCTCCAGTGAAGAAAAACTTTTCTAAACCCATTATTCGTTTCTTACATAGTACAGTTTAATAGCTCTATTCAAGTGCCTTTAAATTTCCACACACATATCCATAAGTATCTCAAGAAACAAAGGACACATGGTTCTAAGAAGGTAGTGAAGAAAATTATATTTTGTTGTTGTTGTTTGCCAGAGGGTTTCCTTACAACTAGACCAACACTTTGAATATGATGGGTGTTCAATAAGACTATGTACTTCATCACCCCAGGTACCTTATCTTTTGTATGTTCACTATGCTGAAAAGGTTTTCAAAGGTAAAGCACAACCTATTGTGTTGTATGTACAATATTTGTCCTCACAAGGTCTAAGGTAAAGTCATTCTTTTACTTAATACTTTATCCAAGAATATTTCTTTTGGTTTATAAAATCCCAAGAGTAAGAGTAGTTAGGTGGTTAGCATGCCATTTGAGAGCTGCTCTTAGTCCATTGACTTAATTTGGATATTCCTACTTACCTGTTTAATAATCTTTTACCCTTGTTGATCTGTAACATATATTCCACTCTTTATCCAAGTGATATTTAAGTGCCATTAATTGTAAAGCTTAGAATCAATTATCTTATATAGTAAATTATCTTTGCATTACACTGTTATTTGCTTTAGTAAAATTCTCTTTTAGCCAAATAAGATTTTCTGAGAAAATACTCTCCAAAAAAACAAAACAAAACAATTCAACCATTGGCAAACTTACAAAGTGGGTAAAATTTGCATTTGGTTTTTCTCGGGGCCTCTAACAATCACAGAAATTAAAATTTATAGAGATTACATGGTTTGTTTATGATTTCATGATTCATTAAGCTATGAGAAACATTGTTTTCATAACTATAAAGTAACTCAATGTCTTTTGCCCTTTATAATTTTAAAATGCAGGATTCTAATTCACAATAGGTAAATCTATGGAAAATTGAGATATACATATTAAGCTTTTATACTCACAAGTATTTCAACATTATTTATTGGAACAGTAAATAGAAATCCTGTTTTTAGAAAAAAACACAGAAATAAAAATTGTGAAATCTCTAGCCAAAACCTATTATTCATTAATTTTTAATAATTAATATATATAGAAAAAATGTTTGATACCAGAACAAACATAATTGCCACCTATAAAATACTGTCTACTTATATATAAAATAAAATTATATATAGATTTCTGCTTCCAATTTTCATGATTATGTCAGGATAGATATATTTATCAAACCTCAAAAGCATACCAAAATCTATTCTGGAATATTTTAATATATCACACTTTATTTTTCTATATATATAAATATGGATTTTTGTTCTGCCATTAATTTTTGTGAGATTCAGCCTAGCTAATAAAAACACTCTAGAACCATTCCTTGCCAGAATTTCCTCACTAGGAACTCTATTAAAGATAAATAATTTTGATAAGATTCTTTTTTACTCATTCTATTAGAATAGAATTGAAAGCACTTCTATAAATTTTATAGAAGCATCACCAATGATATTGCTTTTTCTGGTGTGTTTTTAACTCTTGGATTTGTTTTTTCTTTTGGCAAGACTAAAGTATAAAACAATTCTAATTTAAATCAATCTCTTTTAATGTAAATTCTTACCCTATGGAGAATTCTAATCAGGAAGATATAGTGGAAACAGCACTAATGATAAATATTTCCATTCCAATAAAATCTAAATATAAGAAAATGCTGATGATAGTGCAGCCAAATATTCCACAAGTAACAAACGCTGATTTTGATAAACAAGTACAAAGAACATTTTTAAACAAATGTGAGTTTAATTTAATTATTTTCTTTTAGATTTGTCTGTGCTTTTGGCTAGCAATGTCGCCCCATTAAAGATTATTTTTGTCTTTTAACAGCTGACAGATTCTACACAACTAGGGAAATATCGTCCCCTACTGTTCAATTCTGATAAATTGGTTATAACGAAAGTTTTTGTTTCAGTCTATCAAACTGTGGCTATACCTTAGGCCTTGATGTAAAGTCTAGATTGCAAAAAATAGAATTCTTTCTCATAACTTCAATCACATAGTCATTAAACTATTTTCAATTACTTCAGTCAAATAATTCTCTTTGAGTTAATTACTGACATTTTTAGACAAATTAAACTATAAAACTAAGAAAAAATATGTCATTTTACCTATCCTTCTTTGTGTGAAGGAATACTGTACGTATTCAGCAAAGAAATACATTGTTCCATTTAAAATGTAAGTAACTTTTATATACCCATCCATGACTACCTTATAAAAGTGTGTACTTATAAAGCTAGGTTTTCTCTCAACAAAGCCTGTGACCCACAGATTATTTTGTCATGCATTAGAAAATAAATTTTTTAAATTTAAAATGAAGAAGAAGGCATAATTTATTTATAAAATAGGCAACTCATCCATCTAGGTGACTACAATTTGATGCATTTTTTTAAAGAGGAGAGAATTTTTATTAAATATGCACCTATATGTTTAAAAGCCACTTATCCTATTTTTTATCCTTATTTGGATATTACAACATGTTTTGGGAGTTAGATTTATAACTTCCAATAAGGATTTCATACTTGTAACATTAAGGTAAATATCTAAAGCAATTGTATCTATTTGAATTTGGATTAAATTCTAAAAATTCACAAGTAAACCATTTTGAAGTACCATCTAAAGATGGTTAAAAGATTTACTCTCTTGCAGTTACTAAATTACCACACCTTTTTTTTTTCAAAAGGACTTTTTAACACTTAACTGTAAGAATAAAGAATACATGTTGAACTGATCTATTTTTAAGCAAAGCACCTTTAAAATAAAAGATAATGTCCTATATATTTTTGGCTTTTGACCAACCTAAAGGGCAAATAAAGCCCTTTTACTTTATCTAAAACTTGACATCTCAGTCATTATTGAAACTATGAGGGAGTATGACTAAAAGCAGCAGAGACAAAAATCAAAAATCCAAACAGTCTATAGGGTTTTTTGGTTTGCTTTGTTTTTTGAGTTGTTTTTTTTTTTTTTTTTTTGATAGGTCTCTCCCTGTTGCCTGGGCTAGAGTACAGTGACATCATCATAGCTCACTGTAATCTCAAACTCCTGGGCTCAGGTGATCCTCCTGCCTCAGCCTCTTAAGTACCTGGGACTACTGGAAGGCACCACCATGCCCAGGTAAATTTTGTATTTTTTTTTTCTTTTGGTAGGGATGGAAGTGGTCTCGCTATATTGCTTAACCTGGTCTCAAACTCACAGCTTCAAGCTCTCCTTCCTGGTTGGCCTCCCAAAACAGGCATGAGCCACCATGCCTGGCCTTTATAAAGTCTTTTGTCCCACAAGTAGAATATTAAGGACTCGATTGAGGGCATTTTAAAATCTAGACAAACAGTGTTGTTAGATGGAAAAAGGAACAAACAGAAAGCAATCTCTATAGGAATAGAGGTAATGGTTAAATGGGTAGAATGATTGATAGATGCACCAGCCCAAACTTCACAGACTACTTATGTATCTCATTTTCCCTGTTGTTGTAAATTCCACGAAGATCAATGTAGATGTGCCTGGGGAAACCGCGATTACTGATGCAACTCCAGAGTCAACTGCAGTGTTGGGTGATGTGCTTAGCCCTTTGAGAATAATCTTCCAAACAGCAGCCCTGTTCCCCATGACACCTCTCAGTTTCCGGTTAAGTCATCATTTATTCTCTACTGAATATAACATCCACATGTTGAAAAAATGTTTCCTACAGTTTTAGAGCATGTATTACAAGGTTTTAGAACATGGGCCTTTAAAACCCATGTGTACAAAGAAGTCCATCGGAGCATTAAAATTAATAAAGAAACTGAAATAGCCAGTGGTTCATCCACAGGGCACAGGTTAGATAAATCCTGGAATGCACATGAAATAAATTACATGGGCAATTCCTAGTGCAAGGTGCTAGTGCTGCATGAATTATTTGTTCAATGTACAATGGTTGAATTAGAAAATCAATTTTAAGAATATTAAATTCATTATGTTTATATTTGTGAATATATTTTTCTATATATATCAATACATAGAAGAAAATGCTATAGAAAGTCTTTTTTTTTTTCCTTTAACATCTTGCTACCCTGCTTATCCTATCAAGATAAAAGATAAGGAAAAACAATCTACTCAAGAAACAGAAATCTCTAATAACAAAATCAAAATTGAACAAAGGATCCTATTAGAATTTAAGGAACCCAAAAAAGCTAACATTTTAATTTTAAGGCATAGTTTGAGGTTTATGCCCTTACACATCTTATAATTATACTGAGGTCATATCCAAATTCTATATTAAACTTAATTTTAAAATAGATAAATACTCTTTCCAGAGTTATTGAGGTTTGATTAACAAAATTGTATATAATTAAAGTATACAATGTGATGATTTGATATATATCTGCATTGTGGAATGATTACCACAGTCAAGCTAATTAACATATATATCACCTCATGTAGTTACCTTGTGTATGTGTGTGTGTGTTTTAAGAATACTTGTAATCCACCCTCATAGCAAATCTCAAGTATATAATAAATTATTAACTATAGTCACCCTACTGTACATTAGATATCCAGAACTTATAAATCTTATAAATGAAAGTTTGTATCCTTTGACCAGCAACCCCCTATATCCAAATCCCTAACTGTTGGGTTTCAGCCAATCCTTAAAAGATAAGGAAAATTTTATATCAGGAATCTTAGAATGCATCTTACTCTAGTTTAAAGGGTTAACGATGCATGTTTCAACCCAAACTCTTCTCTTTCACTCAGAACCAGTTTATTCCCAGAATGAGTCAATTCAATGAGATGAGTGTATACAATGGAGAATTTTGAGGCTTAGGCTGCCACTTTGTTATATAAAGAAAGCTAAATTCCAATAAATTATTGTCAAGTTCAAAAAGAACTGTATTTATTCTTTTGTGACCCTTAGTCAAACTGTGTATAATGCTGTTTCCTGTACAAGAACCACCGGTACAGATAAGCCTTGATATATGTTCATGATCATTTGGCAAAGGGTAATTCGACTCAATTTTCAAAGCCCTGTGTATTTTCCTCATCTTATGGATAGGGACTATATTTGCAGTACTGTTTAAATTAAAGGCCTAGAAGAGATTCTATAATAACAAGACACATATTCTGTCTCGGTAAAAGGTACACCTAGTGCACTGTATACATTTTATCAAATGAAATTATCTTTCTCATAAAAGTAAAGGAGAGAAACAAATAGAATAACACTAAATCAATTATTATTATCAAATGTACTGTCAAGTTGTGCATAAGCAGATTCATTATTTTTCAGGTATCATGTTTGTATATATGTTGTAATATGTTAGGTAGCATGGTCCATTTGATTAATTTGGGAAGAATAAGATACCTATAATCAGAGTTGTGGATTGATCATTTTAATATTCCATTTGTTTTACCAAAATAGACTGTTCTTCAGTCACAGACTGGCTCAAATGAAGCATTTATCTAAGTAGGCCTTTTATTACGGGGGCACCCAGGAGTGTATTAATAATTTATCAAGGCTTATCATGCTTATCATTACTATTAACAAGAACAGAAATCCTGGTGTATCATTCTTTGCATACTCCTCCATAATACAGAGCCTTCCAAACTCTTCAACCTCACCTAGTGTTGCTATCCCTTCAACATGCCATCAAAGAATCTCTTGAGGCTTCCTGTTATACCTGATGTTCCCTCTGCCCAAGATGTCCTTTGCAAGCTCTTCACTCAGCTGGCTTCTTCTCTGCTTTCAGATAAAAGACGTGCCTTCCCTGGGGCTGACCCAGGCCAAGTAAGCTCTTGACACCACCAGTATTCCCTATCAAAACTCTTATCATCGCAATACCCTGTTTGCTTTGTATTACTCTTCAAATCTTTAATTTTCTCATTTTTTATATTTCCTTATTTATCATCCGTCTCCTCCACTTGAACATAAGCTTTCTATTGCATCTCTACATTCTATCATGATATCTGGCAAACAGCAGCTACTCAATAAATGAAAGAAAAATTTGCACATGATACTTGAGACAGAGGAGCAGATAAAGCATATATAAGGGAATTACATTGAGTAATTCTCTCGAGTACTATTTATAACTAAAGGAGTCCAGAGGTAAGTGTGGGGAAAAGAAAACATTTTCACGGCTTTCATCTAGATAAACAGACATTGGCACTGTTACTATGAACATGCCAGCCAGGGTAAAGTGATAGAGACTTGGCTGGATCCAGATGTGTTAATGAGACAGGAATGAAAAACGCACTAGAATGACCTGGCATTAATAATCCAGGTAGAATTTATGAAGAAATGAGTTGGAACCCCATACTTGAATTGGGCTGTATAGGATTGTATGATAGAGGCACAAAATATAACTGAGAAATTAAAGTAAAAGTAAGATTTCTAAATAAAAAGGTATGATCCATTTAGATGAAGTATCAATTTAATTAATATTTAGATTAGGCTACTAACATGAAACAAGTCCACAGAATTAGTTTTCAGAAATGACAGGCCATGGGTTTCAAAGTGGGCAGTTATCTTATTGTTATATGTGGCAATATTAGCCACTGTGAAATGGCAGTAAAATCCGGACTTTATAAATATGAATGTTATTTCCTCAGAACTCCAAAAAATGAGCATGAACTCATGTGAAGTACATGACTGGTAAAAACTAGATAGGACCACAGTAAATAAGATAAGAGAAAAAGTGATAAAATAAGGCAAAAGACACATGAAGCTTTCAGCAGTGGCACCTAAGTTAATCCCACAGTTGCAGATACACAACTCAACTGCATAGTTTGGCAAAGTTTTTGACATTTCAAACTGATCCCTACAATGTAGAATAATTTTGCACTGTTTTCCTTTAAAATGGGGGCATTTCATATCTACCTGAGGAAGGTAAGATATTTATTTTCTTCTATGAAAGTACCAGAAAAATGCATGTAAACAGATTCAAAATTTCAAAATACGATTTTCTAGATTATATCTTCACTTTGGAAAGTGACTGTACCCTGTGATGAAAATGTAGGCTGTTGCTTTTGATTTCTTCTACTTTGAAAATAGTTAGTCAGAGTGCTGCCTAATCTGGAACACATAAATGCACGTATGGGTGTAAATTGTCATTTTAATACGTGAAATTTTATATTTCTTGTGTTTACTGCCTTTCTCATTCTTGACTCCAATAAAATTCCACATGGATCAATTCATCTTCTGTAACTTTTTTTTCCACATTGGAAGTTCCTACTGGTATTTCCTTATACATTCTCTGAGAATGACTGAAATACTAATAAATGATAAAAAATATTTTTTCAAATAATCAAAAAGTTGGTTTTTTACTCTTATTACTATTATCTGGCTTTTTTTTCCATATCTGTGTGACATCAATGGAAGCAGATAAAATTCATTTACTTAACTGATAATTAGGAGCAAGTCATTGGATTCTAATTTGACCTTTCTGTGCCTCAGTTTTCTCATCTGTAAAATAGAATAATAGTATCCAGTTCATAAGGTTGTTATGAGGATTAATTGACTTAATCTTTGTAAAGTGTTTAGAATAGATCCTGACACACAGTAAACACTCCTTAAATGTCATTTATTACATATTTATGAAGACTTACCTTAAAGAATGTTGAAAATTAATTTGACTCCTCTTTCTCTAATTTCTAAAATGTCAATTTGCTTTGGCATAGATTGAAATAAAGTAAGATTCATTGAAACTTGCTCAGATCAACAATCAGTAGACTTTAGTTCTATAGTTCGATTCTAAATTGGCAGTCTTCTGTGTCTTCTTGTTCTCTCTAAATGTGATCAAGGTTTTTCTTTGTCATTTAGCATACTATTGAACATAAAATAGATTAGCTTTTGACCCAGTAAATATGCTGAAAATCTTCAGCTTTGTAAAGGACTTCTCCTAATGCAGTCTACTATGGTCTTCTTCAGCCTGTTAATTGACAGTGGCTGTAAAGCAGTCCACTTACACTGATATTTCTTTCTTACAGGCATGATTCAATGGAAGAATTTCTCAATAATTCTCTCAAGTACTCATAATGCCCCTACCTTGGGAACCAAAAGAACTTTCCAATGGACTTCTTATATTACATACAAAATGACTTTATGTTCTTAGTTTCCTTTTAATTGAAATCACCTTGTATTTTCCACACTGTGCTTTGACCTACAAAAATGTGTTTCTTATCTGGTAAACTATGTAGATTGACTTTTTAATCCAGTCTAATGGGAATCTCAAAAAATCAAGAGACAAGAAAGAACCAACTAGAATTGTTTCCAACAATGTCTCTCCATACTGAAACTCACTTTTCTAAAGTCCTTCCACTTGATTTTAGGCTGAAGAAGAAATTTAATTAAATTTGGTATTTTTTGATGTCCATCATATAGTTAAAAAAGTGAAATTCTTCTTTCCAATTAAAGCTCTGGTATTAGTACCAGTATTACTACTACACTATATGGGCTAACATTTATTGTTTTTTTCTTATTACATGTTAAGTGTTTTATATGTAGAAATTTATTTAATCCACAAAACAACCCTACAAGGTGTTTTGTGCTTATTTTACATATGAGGAACTAAAGCACAGAACAATTAAGTAACTTGCCCACAAGCACAAAAGAGAAGGTAGAAAGCCGGAATTTGAATCCAGAGTCCAGACTATGATTTAATGCACTGCTAGAATATTATAATACATATAATAATTTTAGAGGAAAGGTGACTATTCACAGAGCTAAGTAATTTATAGGTTGCCAGTTTCTTAGCAGTGTAATCTAAGATAGGATTATGATGCCCAAAGTCACGGTTAATGTTCCTGGAGTATACTATCTTTATGTATTTACTAATATTGTTTTTAGGTGTACATTGTGTTTATATAAAATTCAATCACATAATATAAAAATAAGAAAAACAATAATTTAGTTACATTCAAATATAAAATTATTAAGAAGCAAAAAGACTCAAAACATTTCCATCCTTTTTCCTAAACTGATTCATGCTGTCATGGCTATCTGTGGCATATCATATACATCATCATGCTTCATCGAGGGCACAGACCGAGCTGAAGTTTTTTTTTAGATAAAAATGTAGATGTTAACCAATATTGAGTATCTCAATCATAGACACCCATTTCCATGGTGCTTTAAAAGTTCCCTCCAGTCTAGTGTTAAGTGTTTATTAATTGAGAACACTCTAGTTTAGCTATACTTTCCTTTTACATTCTCAACATTCTTGTACATTAATCTGTTTACTTCCTGAGAGCTAGGATTGAGAGGTTTAAAGTATTGGCATACCCAACATAAAAGGTTGATATAAATGACACACTACACTGTAGCCCTAAAATTGACTGATATTCTAAAATAGAAAATAAGGAAATATGGCAAGAATACAAGTCTGACTCTTGTGCACTAATTACAATCTCATAAATGTGTGGAATAAAGTCCTTTGCATTTACTCTTGGGACATATTCAATGCAACCACCATAATATGAATGCCAGAGAGAATTTTGCCACAGTGGAATAATGCTGCATATTTCAGAGTCAAGATTGAAAATTCAAAATGAAATCACAAGTAAACATTTAGAAATTGGGTAGATGCCTGTTTGATAATGTTCTTTCTTGATCCAGCCATGCAACCGGGATTACTTGTGGCACTTCATATACACAAAGATGTAGGAGACTCCACTCCAGATCTACTGGCTTTTGTATGTTGCACTTATCTGAAAGTAAGACTGGCAAAATTATTAAACTCTTTGCAAGACATGAAGATACATGTCCTAAATTGAAATCTCATACTCTTAATTTTAGAACAAGAACTCTAGACAAAAGACTGAGTGCATCAGATTTGGTACCTCTTTATAGATTTGGATTCCCCCTATAGTACTCATTTACAGTATTCATAAAGTTGTTTGTTTTATCATATATCTCCAGCCTTCAGTTTGGATTCATTATGCCAGATGTGAAGTGGTAGCTTAGTTATATTCTCAAGGTCCAGTTAAACTTTTCATAGCAAGTTTTACCTAACTACCTCTGCATCATATCACTTTTAAGAAGACATCACTTCTCCAGGGTTTGGAATTGAGAAAAAGCAATGCCTTTAATGAATCATTAAACTTAAAAATAGATGAAAGTGTTTTGTATGTTTGAAATAACACTCAATAATTCTCTACTTTAATATTTCCTGCTTTAATCCTAAAATTTATACTTAGTTCCTTGTTGACTCATATTTTAAGTATCTTTTTTAAAATATTGATTATTTTGTTTCCTTGACAACAGCAGATGAGAGGCAGTAATTTAAGGGGCAGGAAGAAAGGTTGCCTAGTGTTAAAGAGATTAAGAAAAGAGGTGAAAGTTGGTGTGAAGAATAATATTTTCATTTGAAAGGATGCAGCAGGAAAAAAACGAAAGGTAAACACCAACTCTAATGATATACAGTATAATGCTTATGCTCATAATGACTCCAAGTCAACAAGAAAAGATTAACTTAACTTTAGTATTTTCCATAAAAGAAGTCAGAGAATTAAGCAATAATTTTGGAAAAAGCTTTTTAAAAATGATATTTCAAAGTCTTCATTCTTGAAAGAGAAATGTTGTGCTATAAGTAGTTCTCCTGTGTAAGAAAAGTTCATGCATTAATGAAGTGAACTAATAAAGTATTTTACTTAAATATTTTATACCTTAACAATCAATCATTCTTTAATTCAATCATTTAGTTGTTCTTTCACAAATATTTATTGAGTACCAATATGTGTCAGACTTTGGGTTTGGTGTTTATCTAGCCCAAGCTGGACAAAACCTTCTAAAGGAGAAGCAAGATAAGCACAGGAACACAAATAGACTAACATTGCAACTGCGGCAAGTGCCACCAAAGAGTGGTATATGGTGTCGGTGTTCTGAGAATGTCCGATAAGGAGTATCAGCTCCATCAGGAGAGTAGGAAAGGATTTCTTCAGAAACCTAGAAACTATGTATGATGATGGGAATGAAGGAAACATTTGGCAGGATGGACTGGGAGAAGGGACAGAGAGGAGCATTTTTACCAGTCTAAGGGTGAGGGGTTGGAGGGAACAGGACTGCAAGGATGAGACATCAGCAAGAGTTGAATTATACCAAAAAAAAAAAAAAAAAGAAGAAGAAGAAAAGACAGAAAAAAATAGAATATGTACTTTTAAAAGCATACATAATTAAATCACCTAACAAAAATATCAAAGCACTGAATTCTGTGCTAAAGTACCCCTGGGAACTGAACAGCCTTGATCTTTTCACTTTTCATTAAGAAACAACTTTAAATCTAAAGAACTGTCAATCTTGAACAGAAATTAGATTTTAATCCTGCGAGTTAGGACCCTATACTAACAGTTTTAGAAGCATGAATCAAGCACCCTGCATGATGTTTCCTACTCTGTGACTCAAGCGCCTCAAACTCACTATGTATGAAACTGAACATGTGTAATACATCACACACTTCTACTTTTCTTTCTCAGTGAATGGTACTATTATTTATCCATTTTACTGAAGCCAGAAATGTAGCTACTACTATTTACTTATAGTACCTGAAAAAAACACATCATATTATCCTATATAGTTTTCCTATGGTCTGCCATAGGCATCTCATTTGTAAAAAAAATTAAAAAGTGGTAGAAAATGATATTGAAGGAATAAGTGAAGGCTGGGCATGCTGTCTCACGCCTGTAGTCCTAGCACTCTGGGAGGCCAAGACCGGCGGATTGTTTGAGCTCGGGGTTCGAGACTGGCCTGAGCAAGAGTGAGACCTCGTCTCTACTAAAAAATAGAAAGAAATTAGCTAGACAACTAAAAATATATAGAAAAAATTACCCGGGCATGGCGGTGCATGCCTGTAGTCCCAGCTACCTGGGAGGCTGAGGCAGGAGGATTGCTTGAGCCCAGGAGTTTGAGGTTGCTGTGAGCTAGGCTGATGCCACGGCCTCTAGCCTGGGCAACAGAGTGAGACTCTGTCTCAAAAAAAAAAAAAAGGAATAAGTGAATACAATGTATATTGATTAAAAATCTATAAAGCAGTAATGTGTCTCAGGGTCTCAATCTTAAATCATATCATAATTTTAACAAATTGAAATGTATTTTTATGCATATTTTCATATTTTTTATAGATCATGATTAAAGTGGAGAGGGATAGTACAAGTTTAATTCAGATTGAAATTTAGTCTCATCCAAAACCATTAAATATTGCCTTTAATTTTTCATTCTCTCTAGAAAAGATATCTGGGCCCTGACCTGGAAAACCCTAAAGTTTGGGGGAAGGAGGATACTCTGCAATATTGCTCAATATTGATAAACTAAGTCACTCCACTATCTGTACATGTTGTAACTCCCAGTTTTTTGGGCCTTTTTCCAGAGTCCCCAGTCGAGAAGTAAAGAAAGCCCCAGTTTTGTCGATGTTGTTACTGGCACTTATCTAATCTATCTTCTAGTCTCTTAGGCATACTTCGAACCTGGCTCAATATCCCTTCTCTATATCTTTTCTCTTTCCTGCTATATCCCAGGGCAGGAATGAGATGGGCTTTTGTTTCAGTGATACTTCCTCTCTGATTTATCTTCTTTGTTTCCAACTCCGCAGTTAAATCACAATAGACAACAAGGCTATTTTTCTCTACACTGCTGGAGAATTCTAGAACTGCATTCTTGTGCCTTGATCCTCAATAAGTTAAAGGCAATGTTAACAGAACCTGGAAAACCTCTTACTACCTTCTTATTCATGCTTATCAGAATTCTGTCTTGCTGCACATGCCTATTTTGTATTTTAGTGGCTGAAAACCTATTTATTCTTATTCCTTGTAGTCCTTCTGTAACAAATTTCTATTTTATCCCCTTACCCCTGCTGCAGTCCAAGTAGGTGAATACTATACAAATCATTGCCTGTTTGTTCTTACAGCAGCAAACCTAACAGTCTGAAAATGTAATACAAGACAATGATGTGAAAAGCACGTGTCCATTGGAGTGTGCCTTCATACTGCTCTGAAGCCCTGCCACGATATGAAGAAGGCCTGCATAGAATGATGGAGGGTGAGGCACATTATAGCGATGGGCCACTCATAGTAGTTATCGCAGCCAGTCCCAGCCAACCTACTAGCTGCTGAGAGATGCATGAATGAGTCCAGCCAAGATTAGCCTAGCCAGTCCCAGACTGCAAGAACTGTTCACCTAAGACCAGCCCAAATAGCCATGCTACAAAATGATAAAATAAACAAATGGCTATTTTTTAAACCACTAAATTTTAAGAAAATGTTTTCACATGCTATAAAAGCTCACTGTATACCCAAATATGACTTATATTGTTATTTAATGTTTTTTAAAAAATCAACTCTGTGTTTTAATATTTATCTTTGTCCTAAGAACATTTTAAAACACTTTATTATATTTAGCCTATACTAATAGTTGTCTTTCCCCCCATCTCTGGTGTGTGGATATGAGGGGGGAAGCAAAAACACAGACGCACATGGGGAAAAGTAAAGAAACAACTACTAAGAGATGAAGTTGTAATACGTATCAATATGGTACATTTAAACAAAATTTAGCTATCTGAGTGAAGTTCAAAGAGGTACTGTGCTATGAGAAAGAAGGTGATAATCCTTCTTTTACACAATTAATGATGCTGTTTCTGGAAAACCATAGGATTGTTTTTCATCTTCTCATTACCAGAAAGACTCAAACTAGAGGGAATTCAAATAATGGTGAAGGCTTCACAATCATTGACTTATTTGCTAAATAAGCTAAACATGTATCGATTGTCTAAATGATAATGGAGAGAAAGAGCAATAACAATCCATGGATATTTAAAATGGATGAAAGCATCTATAGCCTGCCTGCCATTAAGACTGAACTAGAGCCCTAAAGGTCATTTTGTGGGGAGAATTTTGACAATATAGAGGAAAAATTTTCTTGTCCATCTTATCTCAATGTCAGAGGCAGGCCTGCACCAAAATAATTAGTATTTGAAATCTAAAAAGATAAGCAGTCCCACCAAAACAGAAAATTTGTAAACCCAAATATTTTACACAAACACACTCACTCACACACAAATATTTTACATGCACATACACATGCACGCACATACACAAACACACACACACACACAGTGTAAATTAATGTGTGGTACATAGCAGGCACCACTGTGGCTGCTACCACTATTACAACTGCTGCTGCTACCTTTACTCTCCCTTCCCTCCTCCAGCTGTTACTACTGTTTTTGCTGAAAGATGTTCATTTTCATTCAAAGGACCCCTGAATAATAAACCAAGATATTTACTTTATCTGTCTTAACCTTTTTTGTCTATAAAATGAGAAAAAAATATAAGATTCACATTCTAGATCATTTTTTAGGGTTTAATGAATTAGCACTTTTCAGATTGCTGATAAGGCACTTAAAACTTTGCTTCCTCTCTAAAAGGAACTAAGGAGAGCTCAAGGTGACTCCTTCTTCACCTTTGCCAAGACATTCTCAGAAAGACCTAAAAACCCTCCCTATCTCCATTCTCTTTTCTCTTTTGAATCTAACCTAAAACCTTTCTCCCTTAATTTATATTTTTTGCTGTCCTCTTCTAGAATTGCTATTTTGGAAAGTTATTTAATCGTTTAAGTTCATTCTGATTTCTTTTGATAAATTTGATAGCTTCATACTGAGTATTTGCTCTATATAGAGAATTGTATGAGGTTTCTTGGCAGGTAGATTATATGCCATTACTCTGGAAGTGTTTTCACCATTTTCCAGTTATAAAGACAGACGGCTAATAAATCATGTGACGTGCAGAATCAGATCACCATAGTCATCTAGTCATTAAATCTAGTGGAAATTTTTTTAGGCTAGCTTCTTGCTTCTTAAACTTTATACTATCATGTTTATTTTTTTCTACCTTTCTGGCCATTCATTTTGTTTTCTATCTTTTCAATCTATGATCTCCCTTGCTAGTATTTCTTGGATGCCGTAGTTAGATCTTTACTCTTTCTCTCCATATTCCCTTCCTCATTAACATCCAACTCAAATGCCATGAATACAACACATAAGTTAATATCATTTTTGCCAAAATCTATATCTCTAGCTTAGAATTTAGACTTTTTCTCTGTGTCACAGACACACATTAATATTCACCTATCTATGTGCCTAACAGAGACAGCAAGATGCCATGGCACAAAGTACGTGTTCTAGAGTCACAATATCTTGGATTTGAATCCTGCCTTCATTAAATGTATAATCCTAGACAAATTAACTGCTCTTTATGTACTCCATTCTCCCCACATATGAAATAGGAATAATAATACTATTATGATTACCTATCTCATTGTGTTGTGAAGATGAAATAAAACCAAAATAATAAATAATTTTTCTTCTTTCCTCCCTTCTAATTCTGTTCAATAGCCTTTAGCATGCGCCATTGAGTTGAGAAAGCTGCCTGGTGGCAGCTTGGACCTACATAAGTATGACAATAGAACAGAAGAGAATGTAGAAAAATGGGAGCAGAACACTGTGGTGTCCCAGTGGAGACTGGAAGATTGACCATATACAGAGAAATCAAACAAAAGTTATTGAGGATAAGAGGAAATGGAATTTTTCACTATTTGAGAAGGAAAGAAGTACAAATATGAACTCTGTGGTGAACTTAAATTATCAGTGTGAATGTATGGTTTTCAATACAGATGGACATATAAATAATATATTACATGAAGATGCATGCATATATATATGAATATTCATGTGTATAAATTGTATCAATATACATTGTTTTTCTAGTTCACACCTTTGAGAGAGTCTGGAAACACCAATATCACAGTAGTTATGACCTAGTTCCTAGATAGTGGCTTCTACCAGTGCCCAATAAAAGGAACAATGCTTCTTGGGGAAATAGATCATTCCAGAATTGGAGCAGGAAGAGAACAAGATGAATCTGAAACATATTGCACACAAAAATGAAGTAATGCCCAAAAAATGTCACAGAAGCAGCTTGAACAGGCTCTAACTGCTCAAATACTGATTTGTCCAATCTGGAATAATGGGAGCATCAAATAAATTATCAATACAAGAATAATAGGTTGTAAGCCATTGGATGAAATTTGAAATTCATGAGTACACATTGATATATTATAAATAAATTGACATTTGAAGAGAAAAGAAAGCTTTTTTTAGTAGAATGACAAATGCATAGAAAGAATGATGGAATCTGAACAGTTACTACACTATTTGAAAATTACCATAATGATAATTTCAAGAAACAGCAATAGTTTCTAAAACTATGGGGTAAAAGTGGGAGAAATAAAAGGATTTACATAGTCTCAAAGTATCTCCTCACGAAATACTGATCAATTATGCAGGAAAGAAAATGTAATTCTATAGTTTAGAAACACAGAGGACAGCATTACAGGCAAATCAAAGTCAATACTGCTTGTAATGAAACAAATTGACATCATTTGTTCCCCCAAAAGAATACAATGATAAGAGTACAGTATCACTATGAGATTCTGGCCAAAAATGAATAATATGGATTTCATATTAAGAAAACATCAGAAAAATTCAAATGAAGGGGCATTCAACAAAATAGAGCCTTATAATATCCATATATATTAAGATCATGAAAGTCATAGAATGACAAAGAAAATGTTTTAAATTGAAGGAGACTTGAGAGACATGGCAACAGGTGAAGCTTGATCCTGAATTCTATTTTTTTTCCCTGTACAAAGCATATTAGGGCTGATTGTCAAAATTTTTGTGGAGCCTCTGTTGAAGAGTCTCTAGGAGTTTTGTTTTGTTTTGTTTGTACTATTCCTACAAATTTTCTATAAGTTTAAAATAATTTCAAAGTTAAAAAAAATGACTTGTACATTTTATGAAACTTAGAAAAACTGTTAGAGTCATAGTAAGCACTTCCTAAGATCCTTATTATATATAAAGAATAGGTTTTTATCTATACAGGGAGTAGAGAAGGAGATGACTTAGGTTAGGTAGGCAGGGACCAGGGGATGAAGAGCCATTATTGTTGCTCTAAAAACAATTATTATGTTGGAAAATGGGAGAAAAGTATGCTCATAAATATTATTTTCAAATATTGCCTTTGTAACTATGAAGAGCCAATGATTTTATCCACTTCACTTTATCGGCTGTATGCCAGACAATGAAGGCTCACTTGTTGTTCTCCTAACATGTGATCCCATATTTAATGGTTTCCCATAAATTATTTTCCTAGGTGTAATATCTTTCTCTCTCTTGCCTACCTGGAAAACTTTTCAACTTGTCATTCAAGACAGCTTATTCATCATCTATCCTTTCACTCCACAATGCAATCGCCTCTATTGTTACATTGATCACATTACAAGTGTCTGTTTATGAATCTTTCTCTTTTCTTCCATTTGAACTTCTTGAGGATAGAAATCAAAATGTTTCATTTTATTTTCCGACCTCAAGGAAATATCTTGACATATACCACATGATTAATATTTTATTATGCTCTTTATTGAAATAATTAATGCAGCTGCTTGATGTGTAATCAATGCAATATAGTGTGGTATAAACAGTTCTGATTGTTGGGTAATGAAAGCCTGAAATTAGACACCAACTCCTCCACTTACAAGCTATGGACCCATTGGGAAGCTACATAATATCTCAAAGCCTTGTTTTCCTAATTTTTACAATGGTTATAATAATATCTGCTTTACCAGGTTGAAAATGTAATGTAAATATTCAACCTATGTCAAATTTCTACGTGCTCTAATACTGTGTAATCTTATCCTGGGAAATTATTGTTGACTGTTGGCATTTTGGTATTTTCCAAACCTTGTTCTCATCAATCTTAATATTCCCAATGACAATTCTTGGGAGAAATTATATCATGTCCCATATCATACTAAAAAATGTTTTTGAATAATACTTTAAAATACATTTAAGATTAATTTTCTAGTTAATAAAGATTTTCCCCTTTCTGATGAGATTCCCTGGAATTAAACTTTATTAAAAAGTGGTTTACTGTAAAAACAAATTATAATTTAATATTAAAATCATTTGAAATTTTAACTAAACTTGTAAATTTCTTGTCCAAATTAAGGCTACTAGATTTTCAGCTTGATCTTGATTCTTTTGATAAGCCAACTGTTTTACATTATTTTCCTTAGTTGTTTGTGATGTTCTGTAAACACATTAATCTGTCACAGAACCAAATTATTTCTCATCCTAAACTCTAAGAAATATGAATGAAATTAAGCATTCTTATGAAAAGAGTATTTTATTTTCCAGAACTCCATATTTGTAAATGAAAAGATTATTCTGTGTCAATCAGGCAAGGCAATGAATGGAGGTGAAGCACAGTTTTTTACCAGATAAAATGGTTAAAGTAAAAGGTTCAATTTATATGCAGTTTTATGTCATATATTCATCTCATTTAGTTTTTTTTTCCCTAAATATGTCCCTCAAATAGCAATATCATCATTTCTAACTTTAGATTTCTGGAAGTAGCATATAAAAATGCCATAATGCTTACTATGATGACATTTTTAGTAATTACAATTTAATTTCAACTCAAATTTTAAAATGATAAATGTAATAATGTACAAGAAAAAAATGACACAGCCTCCTTAATCTCTAAATTGCTTTTGCAAAGATTCCATACCAACAATTGCTAAATTAATATATAGTTTAAGGTCCATAAAATATTTATAAATGATATGAAGGTTGAACTTCACCATGAAAGAAAAATATGACTTTTAAAGAAAGAAATGAGTTTTAATACTGACATTGTAGTGACATATTTTGCATCATAGTGATTAAGTGTGTGGATTGTGGGTAAAATTGCCTCGATTTGAATTCTGGATTTGCCAGTTAAGTATGGGACTTGGGTCCAGTTATTCAACCTCTCTTATCCTCAGTTTCTTCAGCTATATTAATAGTACCCATCTCAAAGTGTCACAGATGAAAACACACATAGAGGAGTGTCTGGCTCTTGGCTATCATTCAATAAGTATTAGCTTTAGTGGTGACTGACAATTATAGGACCTCAGAAAACTCATTCAACTTTACTCATGTTCATTTTTTTTTCTTCTAGGTATAATGGAGATAGTAAATTTTCAGGATTTGTATGAGTATTTAAAAAGAATACATGTTTATATACCTAGCATATAGTAGCAGATACATGCAAGTGCTATTAGAATTAGTTTTGGTATTTTGAAGGTCTGTGCATATTTTAAACCATGTCCTACTTATTCCAGGGTCTCAACTGTGACTGTGAAAATCAACAGGAAGCTTATAAACAAGATTCAGAAGTTGTGGAGTGCTAAATAAGAACATTTAGTTAATGTTAGGAAAAAACTCTGAAGACCAAAACATATGGGATACAGTGATAGAAGACAACGAAGGCAAAGCTGCCTTAGTCTATAGAAGCTTCCTTCACCGTACGCGGCCAAATAGGAAACAACGCAATGTTTTTCTTTGGCCTTGAGGCCAGGTTCATCAATACATTCATTTGCTCATGAATTTGACAGAGTTATTGAATGTGCTCTGTTTTCAGACACTATGCTGGATCCTGGAGTTGCCATAGTGAGCGAGATAAACACTACTTAAGTTGTCGTGGAACTTAAAGATTTCTGAAACACAACTCAGCACAGTTGACACATTCTGACACTATTTTCCCTAAATTTGCATATATATATAAAAGGAATAAAAGAAAATGAATATTAACAGCATTTAACTGTTGAGCACATCTTAAATGTTAGAAATTATTGCAAATTCTTTACATGCATTACACGTAAACCTCATAATAAGCCCGTAAGGTGGTCACTATAACTACCCCAACTTTACAGTTGAAGCACTTGGAGGACAGGCAACAAGTCATTTGCCCCAGATTATACATCTGGTATAGGAGAATTAGGGTCCAAAGCCAGATTGTTGGGCTCCCAAATTGATGTTCTTAACTGCAATTCTTCTATTCACTATGAAATGTTAAAGAACTTTGTAATTTCAATGTTTATATGGAAAGAGGAAGGAAACAAACAGTAAGTTTTAGTCAAGTAGAAAAACACCAATTAATCTACCAAAAGAAGTAGAAAACGGAAAAATTTTGTTTTCTTTTTTGCATAGGTTGCCAGATTATTATAGATGTCATAAGAGATAAGAATGGGGAATGTTTTAGTTTTGATAAAATTATTTCTATAATGATTTGTCTATAACCTAAAACTTATTATAAGTTTAGATATATTTCTGGAAATTATATAAAATTTCAATTTTAACTATTAAAATATTATTTTTATTTTAAATATGCTCAGAAGCAAAATTGTTTATCAGTTTAAAAGCTTTTGTATAAGTTGTATTTTCTTATGTTGGGCATGCTAATATCAAATATACTTTGTTGTTTTTGAGGTCAGAAACACATTTACATTATATGTTTGCTCTTTTGCTAATGTTGCTGAATGAGCTCAAAATGACTAGGACCAGTCATTAAAATTTAAAAAGATAAACTTAGGTTATTTTTAAATGTTTATTGAATAAAGTGTGTGGTTTAAATATTACAGTCATATCAAAAACACCTTATATTCATACAGTGTATATACTTTATACAGCATTTCATATATATTATTATCTGTAGCTTTAAAACTTGAGCATATTAATTTTAAAAGTTTCTTCCTTCCCACCCACATTCCCAACCATAAGCTTGGCTAGAATGAGATCCTTGTTATTTTATAGTGTCCAGCAGCTAATATTTTAGATTTGGAATACAGCTTCAAAAAGACCTTTTATATCACTGATAAAACTAGAGGTGATAAAGACCTGAGTGCGATGTTTTATTTGCAGTAATTTTATTTAATAGCTTCTATTCATCATCTTATTCTTTATAACATCCCAAAGCTTCTTTCCAACATATATTAGACTATGTCAAGAATGTGGAAGGCGAGATGAGATAAAACACATGCCAACTGTCACCAGTTTGGACCACCACCGACCAGGCAGTCAAATAGCACCTAAGTGTTTATAGAGATCATCATTAGTTATGAAGTAATCTTGCATGATAAATAATTCCTCATGAGACTTTCTGAAACACATACCATTGCTATTGCAGGCAAGGCACCTGCTTTGGCAATATAAGGGAATGCCAAATTGAAAAATGGATTAGAATGAGTAGGGAAGCACTTGACAGAAAACAGACCTAGAGTAATAAGCCTTTTATACTTTGAAAAATATGCCTTCAGCCTTTGCTTCTTGCTTTTCCTACACTGTCATTTGAGAATCGTGTCTTCATCACATTTAAGATGATTGGTGATATTTTTGGTTTTGTTTTTAATGTCCTTAATTCAGAAAACACAAGTAAATTATTTACATAAAATATTCAGTAACATCTTTGTCTAATCAGGTACAAAAAAAAGTTCTTATGGAATTACAATTTGCTTAACTACTTTATTGCTACCAATATGTGAGTGTGAACGTACTTAAACATAAAATTGTACATAAATATACAAACACACATATATTCATACATACACATAGATGTGTTTTGGGTAAATAATGAGGTTGATTCTAATTGTGGTTTAATTGCATATAGTAAGAACAAAACTATTTCAAGTCTTTTATTAGCCTCTGTTTGGTGACTACATGTGGGTATTTATTCCATTTTCTAAGTATGATGTAGAATTATCAGTTTTTATTTATAAAGATTGGATCATATTAATTTCCTACCAAATATTCAGGAAAATGAAGTATTGTGATATTAGTAATCATGACATATATTTAGATAGAAATAATGTTTTAAGTTGGTGATCGTCTAAGTGTATACTTTTCCAGCCATATTCCTAGTATCTTCTTTGCGTTAAATAGTTTTATTGAGATGTAATTCACATATCATACAATTCATTCATTTAAAGTACATAATTGAATAGTTTTTAGTGTGTCCTCAAAGTTGTGTAACCATTAACAAATTCAATTTATTGCAGTTTGATCACCCAAGAAAGAACCTCCATAACCATTAGAAATCATTTCCAATTTCTCTTCCCACTTCTACCCATCCTCTCCCCCTCAGCCCCAAGAAATTACTTATCTATTTTCTGTCTCTATATATTTGCCTGTTTTGGACATTTCCCCCTCCTATCTAATAGTAATTATATCTCTTTTGATCAACATCTTCCTATTCTCTTCTCTCCTAACCACCCAAGCCTCTGGTAACCAACATTCTATTCTGCCCTATGAGGTCAGGGATTTTAGATTCCACATATGAGTGAGATCATGTGGTATTTGTCTTTCTGTGCCTGGCTTATTTTACTTAATGTTCTCCACATTCATCCACGCTGTGAAAATGGCTGAATAGTATTCCCTTGTGCATCAATATCACATTTTCTTTATCTGTTCACCCACTGATGAACACCTAGTTTGATTCCATGCCTTGGCTACTGTGAATAATGTTACAATAAACACGGAAGTGCGGTTATCTCTTTGACATACTGATTTCATTTCCTTTGGATATATACACCCAGTAGAGGGATTACTAAATCATGTAGTAGTTATTTTTAATATATTTTGAGGAACCTCCATACAGTTTCCATAATGGTTGGACTAATTTATATTCCCACCAACAGTGTACAGGGTTCCCTTTTCTCCACAAACTTATCAGTACTTGTTTATGTTTTGTCTTTTTGGTCATAGCCATTCTAACAGGTGTGAGGTGATACCTCATTGATTTTCTTTTGCATTTCCCTGATGATTAGTGATATAGAGCATTTTTTCATATACCTGCTGGCCATTTCTACACCTTCATTTGAGAAATGTCTATTCATATCTTTTGTCCATTTTTAATGTGGTTATTTGTTTCCTTGCTATTGAGTTTTTGAATTTCTTCTGCCTTTTCTCAGAGTTCTTTTAAATGCACAGTGGCCCTGATGGTGGGGTTGCTGCCAGTGATTTGTGCTTTGGCTCTGGCAGCAACAGCCAATAGAGGTGCTGAACTGGGTGCAGGAGATGTCAAGGGGGATATAGAGATGCGGAGATGCAGGAGCTGTTGGGCCCAAGGGCAGAATGTAGTCTGGTGGGGGCTGAGCTCTCAAAATGACACCTTGTTGTAGCTGCTTAGGTCTCATGACCTTCCCCTCTGGAGCAATGCTATCCCCAGGTCTCCAGACAGCTCCCAGTGTTAGTCTCAGGGCACGTGGGTCAAGGGGCTTTCCAATGGCAAGGATTGCAGGAGTTAGCAGTGGAAATGTGGACAACTGAGGGTCACTCACTTTTTTTCTGCATTAGGAAGCCTCTCCAGGCTCCCAGCCAATACCAGCCAAGCAGGCTGCCTTAGTTTTCTCTCTTTGCTTGACTTTGGTGTTTCCTATCACTTTTTTGTTGAATTCCAGCAATCTCCCTTAGGTGATCTATTCAAAGTGTGATTATTTACTCACAGTTTTGGTTCTTCTGTGTGGAGGAGGCTAGTAACAAAAGACTCTAGTCTGCCATCTTGAGGCCCCTTTCCTCATAATTTCTAATAGCACTTTTCATTTCTGTCCAAGTCAACTGATTTTAAGACCCTATGTCTCATTTATTCTCTGTTGAATGCTTTTAAAAATATTTTCTAAAATAATAATTTCATGCAGTCTCATAATTTAAATACTTTCCAGACATCTTTAATAACCATATAGATGAATCTCTACAGAAAAGATATTTTCTAGCCGGACGCAACCATGGCAGCTAACACTAGACAACACATTGTGAATAGCAGCCACCTTTAGAGTCCATGAATCTAGTTCAAGACAGCACTGTTCTGCAGAGAACACTGGAATAGGCAACTGAAGATCCAGGTCAAGCTTTCATTTTGCCACTGATGAGATACGTGACCTGGGGCTGTTAGTGGTCTACCTTTGGCTCTGTGCTCTGGAAATAATCCCCTGGGCTAACCTGCAAAATTCCTGCCTTCTCCAGGTACTCCACCACCACCACCACCACAACCAACAAGGTCTATATATTTCCCTCTCTACCTTCTGGGACTTTCCTGTCACGTCAAATAGACACATTAATCATTCTTGTTATACTTAACCTCACAGGATTTATGTGACACTCAGACAATATAATGTGCTGTTAAAAGATGTTGAAATGAAAGAAAATGGTTGGATAAACTACAGTTATATATCCTCTTATGCAGGTGTTTAGAGATAATCACATTTGACCAGGCTTTGAGATTCTCTCTTACTCCTTATTATCAAAACCTTTGTGCTGACCAACTATTCTGTTTATTTTTACCTGTTTCTGTAGGACTGCAGCCATGTGGCATTCCACGTACCTCACTCTGAATCCATTATAGCTGTGAGCACTGGATGCATGGTAAGGCTATGCTTGTATCCCAGCCTTGAAACTAAAAGATAACCTTGACATTTTATGAAGTCAATTTCATTCATTAGGCAAATTGCCACATTTGAGAATAAGCAAATTAAGCATTTTCATCTGTCTCTTGGCTTCTCTGAGTAGTGTAATCACCATGGATTGTGTCATGGATCAGATTCAAAGCCTTGTAATTGTATGTCAGTGGGCGACACAATGCTGAGCATTCTCCTGGGGCTTTTTCCCAGCCCCCCTCAGCTTCTCACTCTCCTTGGACATACCATGACTTCTGATACACAATAAGGATCATTTGGAAGCATTGTTCTTTCAAGCCTCTTAGGCCATATACAATTTGAAGGAGCTTGCTGTCCCCATCTTAAGCTGAAGTAATAATAATACACAGTAAAAATAATGAATAGTTGCCTATTGTTTGTGAAAACTGTGTGGCAAAGAAACACTCTGCATGTGGACTCTTTCCAGGAAACTAAAATTTGTATTATTAATCCTTGTTGTAGATTGCTCCCGTCTATGGAAATTGCTACAGTGCAAAATGCAGAAATATATTTCCTTTGTTAAAAACCTAATTGATTCATTTAGAGCTTTCTTTTGTTAATCGACCAAATCACAGCTACAAAATATCACATGTTATAGGCATGGATACAGTCATTATTAACATGGCAATTATCATGGATTTTTTTTCAGCCAATATTCACATATATTTTTCTTTTAATGTAATATGGCCCATACTTCAGGAAAATTATTTACAACAGAATCTACAGTTTGTCTTTAAAGGCAAAGCATTCCAGGAGAACAATATGACAAATCCTCCTCCAGTATATACGAATGTGTGTGTGTTTGTATGCACACACACACACATGCATATACATATATACATACATACACACAAAATACATAAATTTCTAATTGTACTATAAATTATATTTTATGGAAATTAAAATAGTATATTCCTGCTAAATACCACTGATTATCTCTCTCCCTAAAACTGTGAAGATTTTCGAACTGCAGAAAACTATTTCAATTATGTTGATTCAATATAGCAAATAAGGCAAAGTGAAAATTCTCTACCCACTCCTTAATTATAGTCTTTTATATCAGTGATTATAAGATTCTTCCAAATAACAAAAACTACCAACTTATTGATTCTTTATTATGTGCTAAGCACTATGCTTATTTATCTGCTTCTTACTCTTCCCAAAAGCCCTATGAGGTAAATAAAGTTACTTCCTCTATCTTAAAATAAGTGAGAGAAGAGGTTCCATAACTTCTTCCTGGGTATAGAAGCTTGTGCTGTGTCATCTTGGACTTGAACCCTAAAGATCCAGTTGGAGATCCTGAGTCCTAAACCACTACATTATACTACCTTTCTTGTGACACAATAAACTTAGTATTTGTCAAATTCAATGAATTAATTACACAATTAATTAAAGAAAACAAGTTTATTCAAGCCTTTTGAGCTTAATACAGCAATAGCATTCTTAATTTAAAATTTTTATTTGAGTCTAAGTAGTCTATAAGAATGATGTATTTACATAGAATTTATATCCTACCAACATTAAAAAAGGATTAGAGTGGTGTGAAGAAGGTATGTTATCTTTCTATGATTTAAATATCCATTTCATGGGCTTTTATCTGGCTTTTGGCTCTTCCAAAGAAATTGGGGCTCTCTGCAAGTGGCACAAAACCTAGAGAGTCACTCTGGATAGTTCCTTAGCTTTGTGTCTTTGTGGTATTCATTTCACTTCTGAGATTTATTTGCCACACCTGAACAATGGGGCTAGATGTGGAAATATGTAATGTACCTTCCAATTCTGGCATTTATGATTTTTATAAAATTCTCAGCATTCACTGAATTATTAGGCATTTAAGATAATGAATTTATTACAATATTTTAAACTGCTGTTTGATAGGTGTTAACTCAAACTATTTTTATTCTTAATCTAATGCTTATTGAAGAGCTGCTAATGTTAAACATCACTAATTTGATATACAGTTTATTTTCTATGTGGCACATAAGACTTTTACTTTGATATCTATTATACAAAAGTGACAGTTATGTTCTTTTATTCAACTTTCAATATGACTCTCAATGATTCCTAGTGAAAAAAATCAGTTTTCCTCAGCCTTTACTGCCATGGACCTTTGTTGGTGTATGCCCTATTGAGGTGACAATTTCATCTCATAGAGCATCCTTTTGGTAACACAGGAGACTCACTGTCTCAAATCTCACATCTGAATTTCCAGTACCACAGTGGGTAAAAATCTGGTTATTTTTTCCCTCCATAGGGTGTCTATTGACATTTCATCATTTATCTTATAAAAATAAGTAAAGTTAGAGCCTAAAACATGCATGTTTTATATGAAATATGCAAAACAATAGGGATGTCATTTTCTGCCTCTAAAAAGTAAGCTGTCAAATCAAAGATATTTATACTCCCTCATTTATTCCTCTCTATACATTCTTTTCTTTTTTTTCAGACTCACATATTTACTTTCATGCTCAATTTCTGACTCTTTTGCAAAAATATACCTTAAATCTCTTAAAGTCCTCGAAAACTTTTATACCAAGTTTTAAAGCAACTTTTTGCTTGCAAATTAGAATGCAAAGTAGTTGGACTTAGATGGAGGTAAAAGGAAAATTCCTATTACAGCATCTGCAAATTACAAGTGAAAGTCACTTATAACTTATCCTGCAGTGCTTTTGAGAAACTTAGCTTGTTTTCTTCAAAGAAGAAAAATGCTTCATGAAAGGCCTAATAACACATTTAAATTACTAAGGATAATTTGAAAATTTAAGTTTTATGGAATTTAGATGATTACTAGGATCCCAGCAAGTAGCATAATGGACATAATTTTTATAACAATTGAGAATTACTCTGCACATGATACACTTGCATTGATTTGAACCTAGCATTTAAAGCTATACTTAACCCAAGTCACCAATCAAAAAGATTTTTTTTGGCAAAATATAATTAGCTTGATAAAAACTTTAGGTTTAGGTTGTCCACATTATCCTATAAATTTAAATTCAATGGAATGGTACATTTATTTAAGACATCAAGTCATATAATTTTTGGATTGTTTCATATTTTTATGAAAATCACTCTGAAGGCTAATATAGAGAGAGATAGAGTGATATAGAGATATATGTCACTATATATGTGTGAGTGTATACAGCCATATATTATATACTTGCACCCATATATATATGTATGTATATGTATGTTTGTTTGTTTATTTTATGACCAAATAAACTGCTCACTAAATCTGTGATTATCCCCTCTAAGAGTAGCTGCCTTTAATAAAAAGGCCAGGGTGGGCAACAACTATGTGACTTTCCATGGTCTGTTCATGTATCACCTGAAAGACTGCAAAAATGGGAAGGGTTTTATGATTTTTCTGAAATTCTCAGCATTCACTGAATTATTATTAAGTGAATTATTATTAATCACTTCACTCCCAAAAAACTATATAATTTGAAGGGAGAAGCAAGAGTCCAGGAAAGGAAGTAGGGAGGGAAAGGAGAAAAAGGAAGAAATAGGAAAGAAAGAAAGTCTAGAGAGAAAAGTGAGTAGGATGGGGGAAGAGTGATGAGGAAATTGCCTTTTTATCCTGTTTCAATCATTTTAAATCTGCCTCAACCCTTCTGGACTCCCCCCTCCACCCTGCCCAGACACCACTCTGAGGGCATAGTCCCCTTGGCAAACCTGAGAAGAGGAGAAGAGCAAGGAGAAAATCATCCACACCCAATGTGGGAGAAAAAGAACCAAAGTTCTAGCTCATTGTTGAAGCATTAATTAATAAACTAACTGAAGGATATTAAGAAGCTGCAGAGACTAACCTGAATCCAACTGTATTATTTAAGACATAGAATTCGGAGGAAAAAGAATTTATTTCAATCTTAAAGAAGAAGTTAAAACTATGCTAAGTGAACTAAGCCAGGCACAGAAAGAAAAATCCACATGATCTCACTTACATGTGCAATCTTTAAAAAGTGAAACTTTACAGAAGTAGAGAGTAGAATGGTGGTTACCAGAGGCTGGGGGCTGGGGTGAGAGCAGGGATAAAATGATATTGATCAGAGATGGTGGACGAGAAACTCCGCCAGACAGAGTGTCTCTGCAGAAAAGACAGCTTCTAGAAGATATTAGAAGAAAGAAGCAAGCAAACGACCATACATCAGACGGGGGTTAGAAGGAGGAGTGCTGGAGACTACGGGAGACTCCACGGGAGGAGGTTGCGGAGGAGAACTGGAAGGAGAGACTTCTGGAGTGAGCAGTTTGGAGACCAGTAGCAAGGGTAGGTGGAGCGGTTAACTTCCCCTTCCCTAGTATCTCGGACTACTGGTGGGCTCCCAAGTGGTTGGAGAGACCTGCGGACACCAGTCCAGAGATGGCCACCACCACTGAGC